>JAFBJT010111563.1:615-25597 GCA_016785325.1 Chascanopsetta lugubris
AGGCATGTTTTTACATGTTTTTTGAAGATACATTTAACCATTCCGCTTTATAGTTTGAGCAAGTTAGCAGTGGGAGCTAATGTAGAGCACAGCTTAAATAGGATCTTTCATTTAAAGACTAAAATGTGTGCACAGTCTAAGATGATACCAGTAATTACTGCACAGACAACAGTATCACATTTAGCCTATTCAACATGCTTATTAGGATTCAGAGAGGAACACCGTGTTTCCTGCCAGACACATTTAAGCTTTTTTTGATTATTTTCTAAAACTTTCATCCAGTCTCAAAACTACAAAACTATCCGTTCCTGGCAGAAAGTACAAAAGTTCTATTTATGCTCCGAGAGCCAGATTAATGTATTCACCTGGTTTTTCACTGCATCAAAACGGGACCAGATCCATCTCAGTGATTAACAATTGAAAATGTGCCAAGTCAACAGAAGCTGCTGCTCGTGTAAATGAGGATGTATTGGTGCAGTAATTCTGTTGCTCTTATAAAGTAAAAATTGTATGGAAAATCTTTTTCATTCATTTTATTCTAATTCATCTCATTTTATTTCATCTTTCTATCATAGGTTGTATTGAATAGCTGATGGGAAGATGTCACTCATAACAGCGTCTATGAGCTGAGCTAAGAGCTCTTTATTTTCTTTAGTGTATTCTTAGACGGCACCCGAGGGTCAGCATCGTTAACAGAGTCTCTCCCATCATATTGATTTGAAATTGAATCCTCCGTGTTTACAAGCTAATTAACCATAAATGCAATAATTGCCGTGAGCCCTGAACAGCAGGGCCGTGGAGCTGCTGGCTCTAATTACAGGCCTCTGTAAATGAATTCCGATATTGTTGTGTGGACATTAATGTAGATATCGGTCACCATGGACCACAGCTGATAATCCCAGACCTGAATTCAATACACGTACGTGTGTTTATCCACAAGATAAAGATCCGCAAATGAGTCCGGTTGTTGCTCTGTACCGGGGGCGTCAAACTCAAATACACAGTGGGCCAAAACAGAAAATTGGGACCACATCAAGGGCCAGATTTGACTGACTATGATTATGCATGTTGTCCCCCCAGATGTACAATGATAAACTTGTTCAGATGGAAAGAAAATTAAGTTTTGTTTAAACATTGAATCTGGATCACGCAAAGTTTGATATTGCAAACAGACGGAAAATCACATTTCAAACCAAAGACACATCAGCAGCAATCGTTTCCTATAGTCATTTTGAATTTTTCTTTTCTTAATATGCACCACTTGGTCGTGTATTGTGGACACTTGCATTGTAAAATTGTGTCCCCCTGTTTTTCCTTCTTTCTTTTGTCACCTCCAGACCAGATCTCTTCATTTTGATAGACCCACTCGCGTGTAGTCGTGGACGCACCTACGCACCACTAGTGCATTCTGGAATTGTAGTAGTATCGGTGTATGCGCTTTGTACCTATATAGACATTTGATATTATCTTGCGGGCCAGATATTATTGCACTGCAGGCCAGATTTGACCTACGGGCTTGAGTTGTGCCTGTTTGTGTGTATGTGTGTGTGTGTGTGTAGATGTATTTGTTTATGTTGTATGACCGTGTGGCTCATCCTCACAAGTGTTAGCATGTTGTGTTGTCTACTTGTCAAATCTAATGACATGTTTATTCCTCACCGCATATGTGTATGTGTGTTTATAATGTTCCACACTCTCTATGCTAATCCCAGAGTAGGACCATGCGTCGCCCTGGCAATAAAACACTGGATTTCATTTACTGAACCATCAACATGTCAGTCATAGCAGCTGGATTAAGTCTGCGACAGGTCTCACTGAGGCCGACAGGGCGCATGCATTTTGTTTTCAATACCGCTGCTTTTCTCCGGATGTGAGCTTTTCAACACACGGCCCCCCGATACTCTTTAAAATTTGAAGTGGGCTTGTAATGAGTCGGTGGATTACGGAACATAGTCATCGGAGGCTGTGCAAACCTCCCATTCAACTGAGAGAATGGGATAAATCAGAGCTTTCCATGCATCATCATCATTAATGTATTCATTCACCGTGGCACCGAGCCAACCGAGACTGCGGCTCCACGCTCAACTGCAAAACACACAGCAGCAGCAGCTTTGTTAATAACCGCACAGGCACTTGGCGATGCAATTCGAAACAGCGTGGCTTTGCAATAATCTTTGAGAGGCTCTTGAGTATGACTTGTCAAACAAAACAACAAAACAATACAGCAAAGGATTGGATATTGAACTATTTTACCGGTGACTCTACACCGAGTGAAGGGCAGTGGAAATCAAGCCTGTAAGCGACGTAATAGTTCATTTGTCTGATATTTTCTCACCATCTAATATAAAGTCTTCCATAAAATGAATTTTCTGTATGACATGACATTTCTCTCGCATGTAAATACCGTTAAAAAAAGTTTAAAGGTGCATTATGTAAGATATTGGTCAATGTTTTGTCACTTCTATCTCCAGAAAAATAATTACAAAACATGTAAACCCTGCTCTCCGCTCACCCCTCCCCTCCTGCTGCTCTCATTGGAATCAGCAGCCACACTCACACCACAGCTGCTGCCCCTCACCTCATCACTGCTCCCTTCTTAAGCCCCAGTCACTCTCCCACCTGTTGCCAGTTTGTCACGTCCCAGCACAAACTCACCAGTGTTACTTCCCTCGATCTCCCGGCTTTGGCCCTGTTCTGTTCTGACCCGTTCCCGTCTCCTGACACCGGGAACCTGACCTCGTTTCTGTTAAACGACTCTGCTTTTGGACCGTCCCCGTCTGCCTGCTTCATACTGTCGACCTCCACCAGGAAGAGCTTGTCAAATGTATCCCTGTTCTTCCTACACCCCGAAACACAAAACAATTATATAGACATTTCATAAATGTATAATCACCCCATTGTATCACTTGCTTTTTACATAACCCTAAAATGATCCCTTTAATGTATGTTTACACCAGGAGCGGGTCCACCCTATGGGGGCCACCATGGTTTTACAGTAGCCCAATGACAACTGAGGGCTACTATAGGTCCTTCTGCATGAGCGAACGGGAAGGGTGAGGTGATGGATACAATACGCAACCTAACCAGCCGCCAAATCTTACACACTGCACCTTTTAAGAAAATAAAGCTTTACTGAAAGTTAGAAGGACAAAGATGTGGCCAGAATATTCCAGGAGAAATGGAAATAAAAGTTGACATGATGAGAAGAATAGGACATGTTGTAGCAGCACATCTTCCTCAGGCGTCCTTTTTTTAAACGGTGATTATTACGATCTCATTTGAAATACAAAGTGCAAAATTACAAATGCAATTTGATCTGCCACCACACAGGTGCAATCACAGCCTGCCACTCATCTCACAATCACTGGGGAAGGAACCATCTTATGCAGCATAACTCATGTGTCAGTCACATCAATAACTTGGTGTAGAAATGGCTGGAACTATCCATCCATCCATCCATCCATCCATCCAAGCTGACATTTGAGGCAGTGTTGGATGCAACATTGCCATTCAATCCAATCGAAATGTAAATGTATTATAAATAGATTACAATTATGATAAATAATAAAAGAATGAAATAAAAAACACAGAGTAAAACACCTTTTTTTTTCCTGATTTTTTTTCTGCAATCAAAAAGGCTCGTGTCTCTGCAGTGACGAGCAGCTCAGCGGAATGTGTGGTGAGAGCAGGAATATGAGGTGCCAGAGGTGCAGCGCGAGGAGAACGATACATCACAGATATGTACTGACAGAAGAGGGGTAAGAGAGGAGAAGGCAGAGAATTAGAAAATTAGTCTGAGGCGCGAGGAAGCGAGTGCTGTTGACAGATCATCGCAAGTCCCAACATCTTCAGCCGAGCAGCTCATTCCCGCTCTCTCTCTTTGTCTGACGTGGTGTCAGCTCCTGTTCTGAATTCTCAGATACATGATTGTGACATCCCCCGCCTCTCATCTCACACAGAAGCACTTCTTCCACAATCATCTTTGTTTCATCTCTGTGTTTGTACACAGCGATGTCGAGGCTTCAGCTCAAACCATGTCTAACCTCCAGCTCCTCGTCTCTGCCAACGGCACACATTCAAAATCAGGGACCATTGTTGTATCCAACTCCAGCTCTGTTGCTAAGCAACAGCAATAAGAACAGGCTAATGATGATTATCCCAGAAAGCTCATTTCAGATTGGTTTGCATGGTTCGACTGTTCCCTCACAGTGAAGCCTGGTTGATTGTTGAGGTAAAGGTCAAAACCATGTGACCTATAAAAACCCATCGTCAGAGGATCGGCTTTGGCCCTCAGAAAGGATTCAGAAGTAAGATAAAATAAAAATAACATCCATGCTAAATTCCTCTCTTCAAAAGATGGTCCTTGACATTTGAGGTAGATCTCACTTTATTTGTGAAGTGTCTTGATTGACAGCTGAGACTCAGAACTCACACAACCATGTGTGCCAATGTCACAGATTATGGATCCAAACGTTGTCTTTATGTCAAACTGAAGCCTCGCTCCATTTATGACTTGTGGAAGATGTGGAGACAGATTGTCCATCTTTATTAAAGGTGCAGTGTGCAAGATTTTTTGTCACGTATATTGGTGGGAAAAAAAAAAAAAACAACATACTGATATTTTTTCGAATTTATGTTCATCTTAATGCATATTTTCCCCATTACTCATTAAAGGTACAGTGTGTAGGATTTGGAGAATGTTTTTAATTCTCTCTGGCAGAGTTCAAAAAACAAAAAGGAGCTCCTGTCCGAATCGGGCTTTCGACTTCCGTCAGTCGCCCCGCGGCGTATTTACAGGAGGATTTTAGAGGAGAACAATACTTAGAACACACTCTAGGGAAATATAACGCAGAATGATTTATTCAGAGGTGAACATAAGAAATCAGACCAGTGACTGGTCGTCGGCTCGGCTTTAATCTATTGCGAGACCCTTCGTCGGCTCGGCTTTGTAACACGTCAACAATATACTTCGTTCGACCACACCCACTATTATCGTCTCAACAAATCATTCGCACTTTTTCAACTTTTAACCATCATCTCTTATAGTTCTGGATGTCTTATAATTGAATGAAATCTACCTTGTGAATCAGACCCAGGTTCAGGAAAAATGTAGATTTCTCGGTATGCAGTGGTTTTAGGTCAAAGGTCAAAGGTTACCTTTGCGTTGTTTTAGGCGCCTTTCCTGAACTTCTGTCTTTCCTTCCCAGGGGTCCGGTTGTCTCAAAACCTTCTTCTGTCTTAACAATCCTTCCTTTTAGATCAAATCAGGTCGGGGTCACCAAATTGTCCGAATCGGGGTTTCGACTTCCGTCAGTCGGCGGGGCCGGACTCCGCCCCGCGGCGTGTTTGCAGGAGGACTTTAGAGGAAAACAATACTTAGAACACACGCTAGGGAAATATAACACAGAATGATTTATTCAGAGGTGAACATGAGAAATAACACTTACAGAGCTCTGGGTCAGGAATGCCTTTCACCACGGACGGGTCGAGCGACCCTCTCTCGGCATCAGAAGAAGCACGAATCGACCCCCTCTCTTGCCGCCCTCCCTTTTGATCCTCCATGACTAACTTGTTACTTTCTCAAGGTTACCAGCCCGAGCTGTTGTTCACTCTGGGTGCGAATGATTTCGAATATCTCAAAATGAGGAGTTGTTTTACAGTCACAGGGAGGAAGACAGGGGTCTCGTGATTTCGGCCTTTCCAGTGAATACAGCCGGTAGATTTCCACTGGCGCAGAACTCTTTCGTAGCCACAAGCAACATGATTTTTAACACTGCGTGGCTCGCACAAAAAGAGAAATCGAAAACTAAACTCTGAGGGAAATGCAAAAGGAGCTCCGAGGCTCGCTGTACAAGGAAATAATGGAGGACTAGGGAAAAAAAAAAATAACAAGAGCAAAGAGATACTGGGAATGAAGAAAATCCAACAAGGTGCTGACGACACGTAAACGACTCTCTGACCACAGACAGCGGGAGGTGGGAGAATATCTAGGGAGCGCAGGGATCACTGACAGGTGTGGCTCATCACCAGAGGACAGCAGGTGAAGGCGATGAGGGAATCAGGGAGAGACACAGACAAGGCCGACAGCGCGCAGACGAGACAGGAAGACACGAGGCTGTCGCCAAAGTAAAACAGGAAGTGGACGAAGGGAACGATCGACACGGACGAAAAGACATGAATTTCTCGGACATAGGCAGCATGCTAATTCACTTGTTCATGTTAACATGTCGCGTAAACATAAAAGAATTGGAGCATCATTGCTCATGAACGGTGACTGTGTGAACTGGGGCCATAACAATCAATCTAATCTAATCTAATCTCACGTATGAGTTTGACAGATCTGCTGATCTGCTATGAGCTGACATGACATGACACGACCTTTGTTCCTCTCATTGCTGAGTGGCTCTGAACCTCTGGAGCCATGTTCCAGGGTCATGGTTTGAAAATCAGGATTTGGACCTGCGCATACTCTCCGTGTCGCCGCAGATTTGCTGACGCAGCACCCAATCACAGATCAGCATACAAATCAAAGCGCGACTGATCTGGTGCACATGTCATCAGTCTTAGACAAAAGCGTTACCTTTAACGCAACAGTGGAACACAAATTGCACTTCCTCGCTCAGACTGCTGGATGTTTTGCATTCATTAGGTAATCGTGTAAAATCAATGCAGTTAATCAGCATTTGCATCTGCCAGCTCTCTTTGTATCGATTCCATTTATCATTGAGCTAACAACTGTGTGGCCTTTAACAATTTATTATCACACGTACACACTTGTATTGTACAGCCCCCCCCCCCCCCCCCCCCCCCCCCCACTCCCCACCTCCCCCCCCACAGTTTTGGAACAGACCTCTTGAAATGGAGATTAAAGAGGGATAGAAATAAAAAGGGGCCATGAAAAACGTTTCTATAAAAGGCTTTCATGGAATGTACTGTTCCCTCACCACGGATAGCACTGTATTTGCTCTTTTATATTTCTGTTGGATTCATTTATTTTTCTTCAACAAATAATGACAGTCAACTTTCACAGGAATTTGGAAAGTTGCCCTGTTCATGGAGTTACACACTCTGCGTGTATTTGGAGTTTGTTGACAGTTTGACCATGATTACATTTCCACAACGCAACATCTTGTACACCGCATGCTCGGACATCCAAAGTTGTGCAGCGGTGACGTGACAGAAACAGAGTCGACATTTTGTCATTTCTGAAACCCAACGCTGGGTGTCCACATATAGAGACAACTATAGAGACAACTGTAGTTACGGACTATTTATGATGGTGGTTGACCAGCAGGGTGCCGAAGAGTTTTCGGTGAAGCAAGTTCAACCGAAAGTGGAACGTTTGTTGTGGTTTGACATCTCTTCGAATTTGCTTTCCGTCTTCGTAGCCTCGTTGTCTCCTTGACGCGCTCTTCTGTCTGATTATCATCATTTGAATGCATCATTGAGCCTCGGAGCTCTTTTTGCTTTTGCATTTTCCTCAGAGTTTAGTTTAGTTTTCGATTTCTGTTTTTGTGCGAGCTCCTTTTTGTTTTTTGAACCCTGCCTGAGAGAATTAAACACGTTGAACTGATCTCTCGATCCTTCGTCTCATTCCTAACAGGCTGTCTCCTAAAGTCAGTCAGTCCCATAGACTTTATATAAAGTTGCTCTGTGACGTCACCCGTTGGTTCCAGCGGAGTAGTTTTGTGATTGAGACCAAAACCGAAGTTTGTACCGGACTTAAAACATGTTTCATTCGCCTCTGAAGTAGATCGTTTTAACCACAGGGATTTGCTCCCTTTTGCAGTCAGCCCCAGTGGCCATCCTGTGAACTGCATGTGTTTTCACCACCTATCGTGCCTCATCCATCTGACCTGGAGGTTGCCCCTCAGTCAATCCCCATAGACTCCCATGTTAAAATGATCAACTTCAACTTCACAACTTGATTGTGGCCTTTGTCTTTGTGTAGTTCTGTACATTTTCACTCACTTTACATTTAAAGGCGCAGTGTGTACGATTCCTGTCATTTTTGTCACGTCTAAAAAATATTAAAAAAACTACATGCTGACATTTTCATCAATTTATAATTACCTGGATATTTAATTTTCTTCCATTACCCTCAAATGAGCCCCTAAATATATATTTACGTGAAGAGGGGGGGTCCTATATGGAGGCCGCCATGTTTTTACAGTAGCATAAGTGGACGTATTGAACATCTTTTGAGTTCTAATGACAACTGAGGTCTACCATAGTTTCTTCTGCATGCTCAGACGGGTGAGGGTGAGGTGATGGATACAACATGCTACTTCACCTCTAGAGGTCACCAAATCCTACACGCTGCACCTTTAATCTTGTTCCTTCTGCGATGCGTCTTACAAGTCGTCATTTTCCTCGGTGGGACAAATCTCTCTCCGTTACCGTTTCTGTAATTCTCACCATTCTCTGTGGAATGTGAACAAAGGTCACTCCTGCTGGACGTCGCGCCCGTCACCGCAGCATCCTCGTTGCCACGGTAAATACACAGCAGCTCTAAATCAGACAGACAGCAGGTCACTGGTGCTTCTGCTGGAGGTCACAACCCAGTTAATCTCTGTCTTACTTCATTTTCCTCTGGCACACGCTCATATCTTCATTGCTCACCTCCCTCTCTCATTCTGTCACTCCATCCCTCATCCATCCCATTTCCCCTACTTCGTCATATTTACCCAGTTTGACCTTTACAGTGCATATACACTGTATATAATCTCTTTTTTAATCCCCCAGTTCTATAAATACACGGAAGGGCGTTCGAAATCACCTGCGTTTACATCATCCCGCCTCTTCTACATGCATCTCAGGCCCCTAATGACGTTTGCATCAAAAAGAGCCCGACGTAAAGATATTGGCATTCTGTTTTGGATCAGTATCAGCTCTAGTGAAGATGACCACATGCCAATTCCTTTCTATAGTGAGCTCCACTGTGTCCATCTGCCTTGTGTCAGCACTTCTCCTCTTTTCCCTCAGCGAGTCATTACAGAGCTTCCAGTGGAACACTGATGGAGTTGTACCCGTGCAAGTGCACCAGAAGAACACAAACATGTCCTAACCTCCAAATATCACGGTGCACACAACAGGTCGAATCAGTGCTCACTGGGTAACATTAAAGGTGGAGTCTGTCATTTATTTCTATCTTATTCAACAAAATCACTTTGACATCCTGATAGCAGGGGTGGCAAACTCATGTTGGACTAAATGTAATTGCCACTTAATATATTGCAAAGTAACAATTAGCATTTATTCAAGTTACAAATATTGTATATACATTTACACACATGTGAAAATGTAAACACACTGAATTCATTGCTATACATAAATGGTGGCATGTGTAATTCCCTACAGTTCATGGTAAAAGTATGCTTTCGGGTTTTATTTCTAGACAATCACATGTATGTAAGTAAATACATAGACTATAAATGTCACACCAAATGTTAGTATTTTGCCCTATGGGATTGTGTATGGAGTCAAAACACAGGTGTGACTTCATATATAGAAGCAGACTTCACCTCATTTTCTTTATTTTCAACATTATATAAACCTGAACTGGCATTTTGTGCCTTGATCATTTTCCCCAAAGGAAACTAACAAATGATTTAGAGTGAAATACTAATAAATGAGTGATTTCCTGCTGCAGTCATTCAGGGCCTGGCTGCCATGGGGCTCTTCTGTATGCACGTGGCATAACGGCCCGTCTATACAGTTGTATTTATAGGACTGTGAATGATGAGTTCATTGGAAAATGTCAGTGCCCCCTGGATGGGCCATTGCACTGCTGAGGCATAAGTCAGTCACTCACTTGTCAAGTAGAGTCTCAAACACACACACACACACACACACACACACACACACACACACACACTGCATCTGTAGATATCCAATTCATTCAATCATACTTTCTCTAATTTTCTATCTGTGTCTCAGTTTGTAACAGTTATGCACAAAATGAGTCACATGCATCAGCGAATGAAAATCCTCTTCCTCCTCATTTTCATCACTTCCTTCCTTCATTCTAATCATCTATCTCTCTCTCTCTCTCTCTCTCTCTCTCTCTCTCTCTCTCTCTCTCTCTCTCTCTCTCTCTCTCTCTCTCTCTCTCTCTCTCTCTTTCTCTCTCTCTCATCTCCCGTCCCCCTTCCCGGCTTCAGACGTCAATGGGACACTGCTGTCATGCTGTGCCCTGAGACACATCCACTCATTCGGAAGAACACACACACACACACACACACACACCACACACACACACACACACACACACACACACACACACACACACACCATTCATGAATGACATGTGTCTCTTCCTCTGTCTTGTGAGTCAGATAGTGAGTTCTTTTCGGGGCAATTAAATAATCATGGATGAACATGCATTTGAATGGTTTGAAACATAGAAGGCCTGTGACCGGAAGAGTGACACGTCCTGTTTGTGCTCGACATGCAGCGGGGGACATGCAGAGCTCATGTTGTCCCAGGTATGTGCGGGTGTGTGTGTGTGTGTGTGTGTGTGTGTGTGTGTGTGTGTGTGTGAAAATGAAATCCATGATCTGACATTTATCATTTATCTTGTTATATACAGTGTATATAGGGTCGAGTATTCATGATCATTTTAATGGAAAAAATATTTTTGCTGAATCATAAATATGAACAAAAACAATGCTTTCTCTTTGTTATGACAGGAATAAATGCTTAATTCAGGATGTCAAGGTGCGGCAAGTATTTGGTGGTAACTATTTCCCCCCAAAAAGTCTATGATGCTAAATTGTTTTGCAGTGAGACAAGAAGCTATTCTCCAGACTTCTCATTATAGGTCAAAGTAGAAAAATAGACCTGAGAGACATCTTGTCCTACTCCTTGGGAACTATTTCTTATCCTTTAGCCAATACTGATGGTTCTCTTACAAAAACAGACAAATCAGCTCTTATGAATTCATTAGAAGCCAAAGGTGGAGACTGCTTGGTTGACAAAGTTCCGGCAGATGGAACTATCCTCTTCGATGGCATGACGGTCACTCAAGCCATCCGGCCCAGACCGAATACCTTTGGAGAGCTCGCTGAGACCTACAGTACTACAGTACTGTAGTACAGTACTATGTACTACAGTACAGAGTCAAGCTTGCCGTGCAGCACAAATGTTCCCGGATGGACTTTGTGATTGATCAGTATCCAGAGATGAGCATGAAAAATCCAGAGCAGTCACGAAGAGCTGTTGCTCCATGGAGAAAAGTGTCACTGTGTGACTGTAAGAGATGGTTTACAGACTGTTAATGCTGTTGAACATCTGACATGTGGTCATGAGGAATGCGACATCAGGGTGTTTTTACATGCGCAACATGCTGCACAGGAGCATCACACAGTGGGCATGAAGAGCCCTGGTACTGATGTGGCAGCCACTGCTGTCAGTCTGGAGAATGATCTACCGTGTAGGTTCTATTTTCACACAGGAGTTGCCAACAGAACAAGGATCATTGACTTGGCCAAGGTGACCTCAGCTCTTGGCACCAGTGTGTGGTCAGCACTTATTGGGATTCATACCTTCTCAGGATGTGACTCTACAAGTGTCTTTCATGGCAAGGGGGGAAAAATACATTTTCTGTTGCTTGTGAGAAAGAGGAATGCCTCACTGCATTTACAAATCTGGGTCGAAGTTTTAACCTGGACCAATCCACCTTTGAGGTACTTTGCAAATATGTGTGGCACCTGTGTGGCCAGTCTTCTGCTGAAAATGTGAATGAAGCAAGATACAAAGCATCTTCAGCTTTGCCAGAACTATCCATGCCTCCAACATCTGACGCTCTACACCAACACTGCAAACGGGCAAACTCCCAAGCAGCAATAATGAGACATTGTCTGAGAGGTATTGCTCCCTCACCCACTGGTAGTGGATGGCACATTAAGGATGGGCAGTTAACAGTGACTGGGATGTCCAACAATCCAGCTCCTCAAAGTGTGTTGCAGTTAGTCCACTGCAGTTGCAGGCAAGACAGATGTGATACAGACAGATGTTCCTGTGTGTCAGCGAGACTGTCTTGCGCTGATTTGTGTAGGTGCCAGCACTGTGTGAATATTCAGAGGGAAACAGAAGATATAACCACATGGGATGCTGAGTCTGACAGTGATGGGGACGATTAGACACATTTTAGAACCATAAAACATGCATTTAAAAAGTGGTGCCCAGACATGGCAATGAAAATCATTTTCCAGCCACTTTTTCTTGGTTCACCTTCTGGCCTGTTAATGGGGGAACCCTCTGTCGGCCAAGCCCAGTAAAAAGTGCTGCTGTTCACTTGCATGCACATATTCACACATACAGGAAACGCTTGAAAGAATAGTAGTTATAATGATGATTCTGTTAGAATTGGATCATCAATCATTCTACATTTTGCTAAAAGACAGCTCCTCTAAACTACAAACTGCCCCCTAGTATAAAAAATAAGTAAAACAATAAAACATCAGTTGATAAAAAAGTTCATCAGGATTTTGGTGGATTATCTTGAGTGATAGACACCACCCTTAATTTTTATGAAATGTATATGAATGTTTACCAAAAAAAATCACAAAACGTATAAATAAACAGTTCTAAAACTAAGCCAACTTACCAGGACTTAACTAAACTAACTGAAGAGAACTAAATACTAGAACTGACCTTAGACTGAACCTAGAACTTTCCAAACTGAATACTACAAGGAAACTAGTTATACAGTAGTTAAACTGTCTTCAGGGACGTTTTTGACTTTTTTGAATTGGATCCAAACTGCAGAATGTTTGAGACATGGACAAAAAGCATTTCTAATTTGACAAAAAATAACCTTTTCATTATTTGTTGTGGTACAGGACTATGGCAATCATCCATATGTGATTACCAGTGAAGCTGCTTTGTTTACGTCTGAATGATTGCTTTCGAAAACAAACGAGGACTTAAACCTGACTCTCTCACAGATGGCTGACATCCTCCTGGAACTGTCCAAACCTTACTCACAACCATGAGACAAGGAGTGGGATGCAATTATCTTCATGTCGTCTTCTCCCACATCAACAAATGGCCCATCTACTTCCAATCAAAACAACTCTGAGCCTCCTGTTGTCACTTTCCTGAACAGATTACCTCAGTACCTTTCAGTCACATCCCATAGAGGCCCGACAGGAATCAGCCGAGCAGCTGCTTCCTGTGATGAACATGACGGCAACAAAAGCTCACGAGCACAAGAGACTTTGTCCTCGATGTTGAGTGACTGAAGAAAAGCAAACAAACAGTGATAGAAGTACTCTGATGAGAGGTTCTTCACTCGTTCGTCACTTCACATTTAGAATACGCTACCTTCTGCATCCTTCCATCAGATCTATTGTTTTAGACACAGGACTTATTCTACACCAGTCATCCTCTACTGGTGGGTCTCGACCCAAAAGTGAGTACCGGGAAAAAAGTTGAGATATAAAAACACTATGCTTTTATTTTGACGAGGATTTTTGCGCCGTCTATTCACACTCCTTGACAGTAGGTGGCGATGATGTATCGGGTGCAAGTGTCTATGATATATCTAAAATTGAAAAAAATAATAAAATTAAATATAAATTGGTAGATGTTCCCAAATAAGGGAAATGAAGATTTCTAAATTAAATTCTCCTTCTCTATAATGTTCATATATATATATATATATATATATGGTAAAAAAAAATAGATTTTTAATTAAAAAAAACATGTTGGACATGTAAGAGATCAGTTTTGGTTACATGTGCAACCAGAATCAATCCTACGTGTGAAGTTAGATGTTCTCCTTGATGCTCATACATTTTTTCTAGAAGCCTTCAATAATACCTAAGAGCGTTTCACTCTGACATCCTCATCTGTCGTGTGTCTGCAGAATCATTAAAGATAATGCAGAGACAAAATTACATGATTTATTGATAAGAGGTGATTTTCAAAAGCTGTTAAAACCAAACAAAGGCCCTTTTGATGCTGCTCAGCAAAATGGATTGTTGTGTAATGGTCGGGTGCAAGTGTTTATATGTGTGTGTGTGTGTGTGTGTGTGTGTGTGTACGCACCTTCCCTTTGAGATGTCGGCAATAACCGTTAAATAGGGCAACTCACATGACCCAAAAATGCCCACTTCGTCTCTTCAGCGCTGCCTGTGTACACCCCCTCCCCTATTTCTTATCACAGCTCTCGCTGTCCTAAAGGTGCAACATGTACAATCTTGCTCAGTTTTGTAACTTCTAAAAATATTACAAAACAATTACATTCTGACATTTTCATCAACTCATAATTCTATTTTTTTTTTCGTTCCCCTAAAATGAGCCCATTAATGTATATTTACGTGTGGCTGGGGGTCCTATATGGAGGCCGCCATGTTTTTACAGCAGCCCAGAGTGGACATACCAAACATCTTTTGAGTTTTAATGACAGCTTAAGTCGACCACAGGTTCTCCTGCACGTTCAGAAGGGTGAGGGTGATGTGATGGACACAACGTGCAACTTCACCTCTACAGGTCACCAAATCTTACACACTGCACCTTTTAAATGAGAGCATTGTACGTGGCCCATCCACATCCCAACAACCTCCACTGGGCCATTTATGGGACACACACACACACACACACACACACACACATACACACATGCACACACACGTCATCATACAACAGACTGGCCACAACTTTCTCCGGATCAGAGAGGCAGATTGCTAACAGAGAGCGGCCCAGAAGCAGACAGCCACCAATATGGTGGACATGTTTGTCAACAGCTCACACACACACACACACACACACACACACACACACATACACACATGCTCACTGCCCTTACAGCTTACATTCTCACCCCGTTACCGAATCAGTCTCAGGCAGCACGCGATCCAGACTCATGGTGACCCGTCCCCTCTCCTCTCTCCCGGGGATCCACCAGCACTCGGCCTGTGGCCTATTTAACGGGCCCTCACCGAGGCCTGGCCGCTTCACAGGCGCTGCCTCTCTCTCTCTGGCTGTTTATGCCCATGAGCCCGCTGAGCCGATGATGGTTCAGCCACATTTCCCTCAAAGCCAGATTTGGCAAAAGCTATTAAAGGAACCGCAGATGAAGTGGAGGATCGTTGACCTTTCAAACCAGAAATCCACAACACTTTGGCCGCAGCGCTTGGCTAACGGGACTCACGGTATTCCCCCATATTCGATGCTTAGAACCGCTCAAATTGCCATTGGTTGTTACAGTGGAATGACACAATAAGCAGATTACGGTTCGTGTGACTATTTGGCCTCAATCCTCAATTTCTGCCCCCTGAACGGTTGCAGGCATTGAGCATTTGCAGCTCGCGAGCACGAGCCGCGGCCGTTCTGAGGCTCGGAGCCGTAGAGCAGGAAGTCGGAGACAACGAGTGGCGACGCCATCGGACACACAACGCTCGAACCCGTCGTTGTCACGTCGGCCGGACCGACCGACCGTCTGTTGCTTCACACCATGCAGGGACGTGACAGACGGTGGTTGTGTTTTGCTGCGGGCACAGATCCTCCTTTAGTTCAGACAGCTCGTCACAGTGAGTGACAGGCGGCCCGGAGAGTGGCGGCGGCTGGCGGCGCACTCTGACACGCTCCTGGTTAGAAGGTGGGGAGAATTCTTCTCGTAGCGTCGGACAGAGCAGGACACGAAACATCCGTCAGACATCGTTAAGGACATCGCGGCGGAACAGCACAACATCATGCCATCGGTTGCGTAGCCGAGCAGTCACCTGAGGCAGTGGACCTTTTTGTCTGTCACTATCTAGTTTTTAGCTTTTAAAAGATTGGATTATTGCCTACTTTGCATATTCCCATGCAGTTTTTAGTATTAATAGCATTACAAGAAGACCTTTTTTTAATCCCCGTGAAGGGGATATTTATTTATTTTTTTATTTTTTTCTGCTATTCATTTACATGCTTGGTTTCTACATGCTGTACATGCAGTTTGGGAAATATACACACATCAAACACCATCTATATACAATAGTATTATATTATTGTGTATTACTTTTTTTTTTACTCTGTAATGGCTGAAATTTAAAATGTACTCAGTAAAAATATATTTAAATAAAATGTACTTGAGTAGAAGTAAACAGTTCTGTAAAAACGTCTCAAAAAAGAGTAACAAAGTACACGTACACACCTCGACGGTGCCCAGGAGGAGGATCTGGCACAGAGGTTTATTTACCGAGTAAAAATCGTTTTTTGTCCGTGAAATGTTCTTGGAACAACGTACGGAATGTTATAAAATATATCTTTATGGGTTTAGTGGAACGATATGAGTTGGGAGTTCAGTGTAACGTGTTGCTTTGATTCATACATTAATGTACGTATTTCTGGAGATGGACAAAGTTCATTTTAACAGTTCTCTTCTCTCGGCCTTCAAAGAGAATATTTTCACCTTCTGCAGTTCAAGTATATTGAAAAATGTGCTCAGTCATGTATTCACTCTGTTTCTATTATCTAAAATGCAATCAGCCAATTGAATTCATGCAGACAGTACCTACCTGTCCCACAGGACCAGGATGTGGCAGCTGCACAGCTGATCTCCCCTAAGACCACGGGGACTGTGAGTGGACCTGTGTTGGGTTTGGATCGTGTCCCTCTTGTCCACCACCTGCTTTGCAGAGGTAACTTTAAAAGGGACCCAGATACCATATATGGACGTCAGCCACAGCAGGTCATTGTGTCACACCTCAAGATCCTTGGGTTCCTCAGACAAATAAAGACAAACCAGTTAGATGGACAGAGGGATTGATTAAGTGTTAGAATAACGGTACAGAGGCATTTGCAAAATAATATAAGAGGTGTAATAAACCAACCAAGAGGTGTCATGTCTTCTACCACTTGTCCAGTCATCTGGGGTTGCATGGTATTTCACCCAGTACACTAAGGGTCATTGGGGGCATCAGTGTCAGGGCCAGTGACACTGCATCAGGGTCCAAGTGGGATTTGAATCACTAACCTTTACTTCCAAAGGCGACTGCTCCAACCACTGAACCACTGCTGCCCTTCAGTTGTCGTTAAAACTCAAAAGATGTTTCGTATGTCCACTCTGGGATACTGTAAAAACATGCCAGCCCACTTCTCAGGTAAATATACATTAAAGGGCTGGTTTAAGGGTAGTGGAGGAAAAAACATGTATTTAGGTGATTTTAAATGAATAAAACTGTCAATAAATGTCAGTAAATGTTTTGTAATATATTTAGATGTGACAAAAATGACTGACATCTTACGAGCTGCGCCTTTATGTCTAACATGCAGTGATCTTGGCAGGATATCTACCATAGACTGTCTGTAAAGACGAACGTAGCGTCCGTGACTTCACCGGTTGGTTCCTCCAGAGTGCTTTTGGGGCGAGTCGCCATCTTGTCGATTCCTAACTCCTCCTACTTCCTGGTTCATTCCAAAATGGGCAAAGAGGCGGAACACAAGAGGAGCTGTGACCAGACCTAAACATTTTACCATGGGAGTTTGGGGATTTGCCCCCAACTGCAAGTTTTTTCACTTCCTACTGTACTTCGTCCGTCTGCACCGGAGGTTGCCCCTCGGTATCTACGTGAAGAAGTAAAGTAAAGTGGTCCATGTGGTAAATGGTGAGTGTGGTTTTAATCATGTGTTGCTGTGAGCAGGACCAGATTGTCCATGCGCCATTTTCCCAAACCTCACATCTAGGCCAAAGCTATTTCTTCTGAATCGGGACGGAGGAATAGGCTGTTCACAATCTACACGATTGAATCCACAATAAAGAAAAGTAAAAAAAAGAAATCACTTCACTTGTTCATGTGCCTGGATGCTTAATTAACGTCGCGCTGCTGCTGAGGACAGAGCGCTGATTACATCTCGTAGTGTACAGTGTGTACACCTCAGAAACCTGTACATCGATGGTTGTGTTTGGTCCAGGGGACAAATTGATTTCAGTGTCCCGGAGCTCAACATCATCTCCATTCTTACAAGTGATGAATTCCTCCTCCTTTCGTTTTCATTTCCCTCTCCCTTCTGTGAGGCGGCTCACAGATTGGATGTCCTGCCCCGCCCCTCTCCCATTTTCTCTTGTTCCACGCGTTTATCTCGCCTCCCCCTCTCATCTCCTTCACTTGTTCTTCATTAAACAAACAGCTTTTAACATGAGAGAGAATCTGTGAGAATGCCCTGCCCCGTGGGTTAATCCAGAAGCGGCATGGCTCCGCCCTAATTCCTTAACCCCGTGTCCTGATAGGCCAAAGGGATCTGTCCGGCACACTGCATAGGGATGCAGATGATTATGCATGCAGACGAGCAAGCCTGCAACAGCCTCTCCATCTCAATCACACAGGCTTGGCAACACACACACACACACACACACATGCATGCACGCACACGCACGCCCACACACACACACACGAAAACAGGCAACAGTCACTCTTGCATTTCCTGACTAATACACACACTCTATGAGGGACTCGGGGAAGCTAACAAGCATGTGACATTGAAAAGAATGAAACACACACACACACACACACACACAGACACACAAAGACACGCACACACACACAGACACACACACACACACACACACACACAAGCACTACATCTGTATGCATAAATCAATAGGCCTTCTATGGTTGAATTTACTAAGGTCAAATGGGGCTCAGGCTGACGGGAAGGAAGAGGATAGTGCGCGTGTGTGTGTGTGTGTGTGTGTGTGTGTGTGTGTGTGTGTGTGTGTGTGTGCGTGTGTGTGTGTGTGTGTGTGTGTGTGTGTGTGTGTGTGTGTGTGTGTGTGTGTGTGTGTGTGTGTGTGTGTGTGTGTGTGTGTGTGTGTGCCTGTGCGTGTGCACCCGCCTACATTGAGGTGGTGGTGTAATGGACAGACTGAGAGAGTAATGAAAGCATCTCTTAAAGCAAAGGTAGGGAGGAAGAGGAGGAGGAGGAGGAGAAGGGGGAGGAGGGGGAGGAGGGGGAGGAGCATAAAAGCATGGAGGGGAGAGAAGAACAGAGGGAGGAGGGAGGAAGACAAGGAGACAGTAAATAAAGGTGGGGGAGGCGGGGGGAAGGAGACACAGGTATATGGAAGAGGAGGGGGCAGTTAGATCGAGGCAGCAGAGAGTGTAGGTCAACCGGAGAGATGATGGAGAGATGAGCGAGGGGGAGGAAGGAAGTACAAGAGAGGGCATGAACGGGGGGCCGCAAACCCATTTGCTGAGCTCAGGTGTTTGCTGCCGCTGTCATGTCTTCAAAACAACAGACTGTTTGATTTTTGCTGGGCTGGGAGGGAGAGGAGAGGAGAGGCCCGGGTCAGAGAGCGTGACTGGCATTTTATTCCTCTTCCTCTGCTGCTGCAGCTCTGCTGTCAGAGCCCAGGGAGAGGGAGAGAGAGAGAGAGAGAGCGAGAGAGAGAGAGAGAGAGAGAGAGAGAGAGAGAGAGAGAGAGAGAGAGAGAGAGAGAGAGAGAGAGAGAGAGGAAGACACTGCTCCGCCTCTCAGAGCTGCCTCCTGCCAGGCGGCAGGACTTCTGAAGAGATTCGAACACATGTCCGTGTTTTCCATTTCCTGCGTTTGAACATTCCTGTTCACCTGTGTCAGTAAAGCTCCAACACGTGACCCCGCGTTCCCCCGTGTGCGTGTGCATCCCTCAGTCCCGTGGACTCACCACCATGTGTGAAAGACCGAATGGGGTCGGGTGCAATGGCACCTAAGTGGCAGCTGTTACCCTGCATGACCCAATATCAGATAAGAGGCTGTTTGTGTCAAAAATAAAAATTTAAAAAAAATGGAAATTGAGTATTTCTGGCAAACACAATTGGAAGGTGAGGGGATTCATTTCACGCTTGACATTTTATATAAAATTGAAACCAAAACTATTTTCTTTTATTATTATTTATTTGAGAGACTGTGCACATAGTGTCACTTCAGGCATTTGTCTTTAAGCGTTTCTGAAATTAGAGTTATATGATGCAATTGATGGACTCACAGAGATTTGAGAAGCTTGCTTTGTAACCTTAGCTGACAAAGCTGCTTCCTTTTGGATATTTCAAGATATCGGAGATATGCAAATCAACACGTGACACAATCCATCGACGTTTTGTCACACACACCCTCGGCTGCTGGAAGCTACATACGCGTTCCTTTGACTCATCTCTTGTAAACCTTAGATGTGTTGACGCAAGACTCACTGTGCTACACGCATGTCAACATGTTTACTCGGGTGTATCACCACCGCAGGTGAAGGGAAACAACATCAGGGAACACTTCCGCCGTCACGCACGTTGACTTCTTGCGTTCAAAGGGGATTCAACGCAAATTGCAGAGTGTTGGCATTTGAGCAAGTTGCAGTTTAGGCATTTTCTGTGGAGGTGAGAGGGGAGCAACAGTGGAGCGGAGCCAATATCTGGATGATAAACCTGCACCAGCCCTGACATGAAACATTCAGACCCACACCGGAATGTGTCTGCTGGGCTGCAAGACCGAGTCAGTATGGCCGAAGCCACAGACCCACCTGATGCAACTGTTGTTGTGATTTGCACCCGGAGCTCAGAGAATGCTGCGCTTCATTTATCCTGGGGGCAATTTCATCCAGCATCTGCACGATCACACATTGACACATAAACACCAGATAAATACAAGCTGTGTTTGTTTTGCTGATTTGATCGGATGTGTCCGCTGGATGAATGAGCGTTGATCTGTGCTGCTTGGTTCCGCACTTTGTAGAACCCCAACTGCTGAATATGTTAGCATTAGCATTAGCTCACCCAAACTCCCAATAGTCCCAGGCTCCAGTGCACTAGAGACACACTAAATAATGGGCCATGCAAAAAGCGAACCTGACCCTGACACCAGACCAGAGATTGAAAACATAACAACAATATTGTGCAGGATTTGTCCCCTAGGTTTTAGTAAATACACCACATATTATTTATTTAGGTAACATGTAGGTGATTAAAGTAATTACCAACATGTGCAGTGCCTGACTAAAGGCTTTCTCCTGGAAATATCTCATGCACAGTAAATCAATAAGATAATGAGCAAACAGAGGCGGGGAGCGGAATCTCTGCAGATACACATCATCATCAAACATTCACTGAAGACGACTGGGAGGGATCCTTTGCGTTTTACAAAGCTTTTGATGTAAATATTGCAGACTACACCTTTAGTACATTCATTAATTCTGCTTGACTAACCCTTTTTACCACAGACAATTACTGCTCTAATGCTTCTGATCTGCCTCTGCCTCAGTAGAACTGGAGTATTCTCCCAAATGTCTCCACCTGAGGATTAATAAAGTCCTATTTTACAAATGTGCCTAAAGAATTACAATAGTGTAATTTACAGATAAAACCAGTACAGTAGGAAAACAGAGAATACTGTGTGTAGAATACACTTTGATTCCCCAGAGCGATGCCTGCAGGAGGAGGTTCGGTGCCAAAAAGCGCAAACTTTGTTACAAAAGAATCCTGTTGATGTTTTCATCCTGTCATCAATGTACAAAGTCTCTGCTACAAACAAGGCAGCAGATATGTGTGTTTGTGTGTGTGTGTGTGAAGTGTGTGTGTGTGTGTGTGTGATGGGTAATGATTCCCCAGTATCATTGCGGCCATTTTAGCCATGGCCCTAATTATACTGACTCAATGTGTTGCCATAGGAGCCGTGTGACTGTAGAACATCAGCTTAGTGACGCTTAGTGATCCTTTCGCAATCAGCTTAGCCATCCAGTGAGAGGGTGGGGATTGAACACAATACCCACCTGTAATTTACAGTTGCCTGATACATCTCCAGCAGAAGAGGGGCGGTACGGTTCAGCAGTTAAAGCAGGGGTGTCAAACATACGGCCCGCGGGCCAGAACCGGCCCGCAAGATGACTTTGAGAGGTGTAACGATCACGGAAACGACTTTAACTGCTATTGTTGGTTAAATGTAAAAGCAGGCAAACTGTCCAAGCTGGAGGTTGCTCATAATGTTTTGTACAGAGGATAGTTTATGAAATATTATACTTTTTCTCACTAGAATAAATTGAACAAATTGGCAATTTTGTGTTTTACAGGGAATTATACTATGATTTTACTGGTCCAGCCCATTTGAGATCAAATAAGAGAGTATGTGGCCCCTGAACTAGCCCCTCGATCATCCGCTAACCACAGTACTGGTAGATGTCTAGATGAATACTGTGATGAATTGTACTGCAAAGATCTTCAAGTGGTCATGAAAAGCCGCAATAGCTGCTGTGTAATGATAGGATTCGTATCTGTTTGCCAAACAACATGGTGGTCCCCATAGAGAGGACCCGGTCCCCATATACATATCCATTTAAAGGTAATGGAAAACACACCAGGGGTGTCAAACTCATTTTAACCCAGGGCCACATCAGCATTATGGCTGCTCGCAAGGGGCCGGTTTTTAATTGTAGGGACTAAATGTGATTCATACCTAACATATTGTAAAATGACTGTCCTCATATTTAATCATTATTTATTAACCATACATTTCCACACATGTTACACCTGTAAACACACTGAATGTATTGCTACACATAAAAAGGGCCAAGTGTAATTCACTCGAGTTCATGGGCAATATATGCTTTAGACTTTTATTTCTAGACAATCATACGCCTTTAAGCTCTCGCGGGCCTCATGAAATGATCTTGTAGGCCACATTTGGCCCACGGACCACAGGTTTGACACATGGGGTCTACACTGACGAGTCAACTTGTCCACGACTCATTCATGGACGTGTCCCTTTCCGCAGCGCGCACTCTGCAGCGATTCATGAGAATAGAAGTAGGTGATTCACCGGAAAATACACAGTGACAGAGATGACACGGTGTCATCAACCCTTTACTTTCCTTCATTTGTATGTTTCAATTATTTCTTACGGCAAGATCAGATGTTGTCTGGCTTCATCTCATGTTGTCTCTGAGTCTCTGTTGACACAGTCAGTTTTAAATCGCTGTGGAGCCACCAATGAAAGTTGGATTTATTTTTGGACTGTGTCAACAATCTGTGGAAACCAGAGAGAATTGGAGAGGATATCACAGGTTGCTATAAATGAGATTCTAAATGTCAGATATTTGCATGAAGCAGCTTGACTGTATGGGGGAATGCACACCATGAGTGTCTCTCCAGCATGGCACCGGGGCACCTGCACATCAGCGCAGTGGAATCTAAATCTCTTTGGCCCACTTAGGGAGGTGTAATTTTAGATGCAGCTCTGCAATGAGGTGCTAAAGCCAACGGCCTCGTCAAGAGCTGGTGAGAGGCAGACGAAACCGCTGCAAGTAAATATTACCATCATCTCAGCACATGGAGTTACATTTGGTTCGTTTAGCGAGATCTTTAAGGGATGATTCCGACTGTAACAGCGTGTTTGTCTTGTCCTCCTTGTTTCTGTTCAATATCTGATTTCCCGTCTTCTCACTTCAAACTCTCCAGGTGCAAACATGTCAAGCTGAGGTCACTGACTTTTAACTGTAATTATAACCGTAATGCATAAAATGCTGAGGTCAGCACAAACCTGCCTCCATAAGTGCCACTACACCGCTGAAAGAGTCACTCTCATTGAGTAGAGTATGTTGACAATGTGCATCACAATGAGACTTTGACTTTCATGCTAAGTGCAGAGAATTGATTTATATGGAAATGTGTCATTTAGACTGCGGCCCATACTGTATCAGCCTGCATCCTCCATGTTACATTATGGGATACATGATGCAAGGACACACGCAAACACACAAAACATACTGTTCTGTAGACAAATACATACTCCACACAATGACTTTACAAATACACGTGTCCCTGTATATGGACACATGCATGTACAAGCTGCATCGCATACACAGGATTAATTCTTGGTCATACGCTCAGTGACTTTGCAAGATCATCTGCATACGTGAGGATTCATTAAAAATAACCACAGGTATCATGACGTAAAGAGTCGTCATGTGTGAAAGGCGATTGAGCAGCAGGGTACGGTAGCATCGGTTATGTTCACTATATGATTGACTATCTCGTCTAGGATGGACACGCTTGTCGCACAGCCTCTGATTACAGCCGTGTAAGTAACATGAATATCATGTCTGACTGGAGAAACATGCATGTGTGGTATGTGTGAAACTGAAGTATGGTGAAGAGACAAAGACTACCTGGAATTTCTTTTTCTTTTTTTTTCCAATTTCCCTTAAATGAACCCATTATTGTATATTTACAAGGAGTGGGCCTACTTACCATATTTTGAGTTTTTTATGTCAACTGAAGTCTACAATAGGTTCTACTGCAGGTCCAGAAGAGCGAGGGTGAGAATGGTGGATACAACATGCAACTTCACCTCTAGATCTCTTTGAATTGTACACACTGCACCTTTAAGTATTCAGTCTGAGGCTGATGTGACAGTCACATTCACTCAGAAACAAGATTTCAATTTTGCTTTGAAATCAGTTTTGAAGTCACTCTGGGCTGAGCGCTGCAGCGCACCAGTGAGGCTTATGCCAAGGGACCGTCTGCAAGTGCAGCATCAGAAAAATGTTAAACTTTTTGAGATAAAAGTAATAAGCTCTTGCTTTAGTAACACTAAAATCACTCCGTACTCCATAATGTGCATACCACAAAACTCACTTTATTAATGTATTGGGTGATAAATTCTATGAATCATAATGTATTGCAGTATATAATAATCCCACTTTGGAGAAATACCCTACTCTCCAGTTACCATGGTAACTATCCTCTAATAGCCTCTTTAACTCCTCCTCCTCCCTGGAAAGTAACCTTGGAACAAATGTTGACGAGTGGTATTCCTTTCTTTGTTGTTGGTCACGCGTTGATGTGTCAATGGTTGTTTAAGACGATGGTTATGATAGTTTGGTGTGGAGCTCCTCCTCTGTTGACAGAAGCTTTCTTTACATTGAGGCTTTGATCCAACTCCTCTCTCCATAATATGCACATTGTTGTCAGTGGGGGAGTGTACATCCTTCAGCTGTAGGTAAACTGCTGAGTCATGTGCTGATCACTAGGTC
>JAFBJT010111563.1:27129-45129 GCA_016785325.1 Chascanopsetta lugubris
ATTGGAGGAGTGCGTGTGTGTGTGTGTGTGTGTGTGTGTGTGTGTGTGTGTGTGTGTGTGTGTGTGTGTGTGTGTGTGTGTCAGCTCAGGTCAGTTGCTGGGTTTCAACCCTGTCATTTTCTGCTCGTGATGACATCATCATGTCTGTTTATGTGAAATGTGCAAATAACTTGGGAAATTTTCCGTCTGTACTTCTACGTTAAAAAATGTGCTGTGTCTTTCTGTCTTTGTTCATTTATTCTTTACATTTTGTGAAGAGAAACGTATCGGATTTTGCATTTGTTAAAATTCATAGCACATCGCATTACCAAGCACAGTCGTGATAGCGAGATGCTTTACGCTTCCATTGCTATCTTTCTATAGCTCTGATGAAAGAAGCAGAGTTGGTATCAGTCGCACATTCAATACTTTGATGTCAGTATCTCTTCCATTGTTCACATCCTCTCTGTAACCATCGATTATTCTGGTTTATAACTATGGCTGAAGTTGTACTGTTGGCAATGATTGTATTTGCTGCTCCATCATTTTTTTTAGCAGGCAAATAGTTACTCATCAATATTGTGTGTGTGTGTGTGTGTGTGTGTGTGTGTGTGTGTGTGTGTGTGTGTGTGTACAGTTGTATCACTTATTCTTACAATTTTGACATTTAACACAACAATTGCTTTGATGCTTTGTCATATATTTCGCTGCTGGCCAAACAAGATGTTCTCCTGTTCTCTGCTTTCAAACACCAACTTGCGCCTTTACTGCAGAATTCTCCCCTAAAAATGTCGCTCTCGATCATCTGTAATGAGACACTGGTGACGCAGAGACGCTGCTCTCTGCCGGTCTGTTCATTCTATTTGTCTTGCTGCGTAAGCCACGTCTCTGTGGCTTCATAAATTCAAAACCGTTCATTTTCAATGGCGGAAGCACATGTCATGACGAGGTGATTCAGATGAGAGGGGCAGAAGCTGTCTGTGAATTGTGGCTCTTGAACATTTTAGTAGCGTTATCGATCGCGCGCTCGACACTGACCTCTACATTTCCGGGCTATTTCAGAGACTCACTTCGCTTGTTCTGCGTTAAAAAGATCGAGACAGATGAAAAAAATGATCTGCTGAGTCCTGAGAATCTGAGCCGCTGGCAGAAATCAATTGGAGGAGCTGACTTCCTCCAGTGAAGTGACACTTGACAGAACTCCACTTCATTGGCCGAAGTGAGTTTCAGTTTGGCACTGACGCCAGCCTGTTCCTCTTACTTTGGGCCTAATATGACAAGAGGGACACGTCTATGATGCATTAGGACGCTTTTATCTCTCAGGAGATAAATGGTGCCACGGCCACAGTGACATGAACCAATAGCCATCACCTTAAATGGCCACTTAGTGCCGACTCGGCTCTGCCTGAGCCCAAATTAAAGCAGACAGGCCGATTAACTGGATGCGAGGCCCATCCCCAAATATGCCCGTCTTTGCTAATGATGAAAACACATTGTCCACGATTAGCCAGACATCGGACTGTTCAGACTCCGGGTTTCACATCCTGCTGGCACCGCTCCTTGGTGTGTGAGCAAACAAGCCGATACCAGGGGAGGACGGCTGATTGCAGCAGATCACGGACATTAGGAAAACACACAGCGGAAGCTGGCGTTTGGAGTTTCACAGAAAAGAGAATGATCGTCCCGGTCTCCGTCTCTGAGGTATTCATGAGACAATCTGCCCATGAACTCCTAATTAAACAGCCTCAGACGCTCCTCACTTTCCCACACATTGTGCGGAAGGTGTTGTTTCTGCGCCCCCCCCGACGTGCCAACCTGGCAACCTAACACGTACGAGTCTCCTGTCAGTAATGTTGAGACTTCCATCTGTCTCCATCGCTCCATCCCACACTGCTGAACCTCGAAAACACAATGGAGCCTCCCCCCGAGCTCTCTAGTAAGAGTTAGACGCGCAGCTGAGTCGTGTTGGAAAAAATGACTTTTGTTGCTAATTGAGTCTCAGACACTTTTCACTTAAATAATTACAGGATGTCGGTCTGTGGCTCTCATTTCTCAAACCACAGCTCCATGCTTGGATGTATTGTTAAGAGCCCAGTGAAGAGCGCTGATGATCTGGCTACAGTTGAGTGAGGTACATTCAATTTCATCAAACATGTGGGCGGGGCTTGCGCGACGAGCGCGGAGACAACACTGCCAAGTCGAGCTCCACCGACCTTTTGTTGAGGGTAAAGCGCTGCAGCCAAGGGGGCGCTGTTTCTCACAGAGGCTGCAAAATGGCCAAGTCCATGATTTACGTTTTACTTCCTGTTTTGATCTGGTGTCAAAGTCTGTGGTGATCAAAGTGTGGTTGGTCAGTGGGCTGGGCAGCTGGGAGCAGTTGGCCAATCACAAGAGACAGGGCCAGCTGGCCGATCAGAGCCGTCTGGGCTTTTCTGTGAGGGAGGGGCAGGAGCTCTACAGAGTGTTTTGAGATTGAGGGTGAAAACAGGAGCTGGAGCAGTGGACAGTATGAGGAGACTACAGTGTTTTTTCTGAACACCTGCTTTTGTTGACTCACAACATGCTTGTTGCTGACATGCACGCTCTTTGAGTATGTTTGTCACTGTTTGACTGTTTCAGGAGTTCAACTACAACCAGCATTACCAAGCACCGTCGTGATAGCGAGATGCTTTACGCTTCCGTTGCTATCTTTCTATAGCTCTAATGAAAGAAGCAGGGTCGCTATCAATCGCACATTCAATACTTTGATGTCAGTATCTCTTACATTGTTCACATCCTCTCCGTAACCAGAGATGTGCGTGTGTGTGTGTGTGTGTGTGTGTGTCTGCGTGTGTGTGTCTGCGTATGTGTGTGTGTGTGTCCGTCCCAACCTAACAACAACAACAGTCCCATTTCAGAGCCAAACCACTGCTGCAAATCAAATGAAACCAAAGGTGTATTCTTGTTTCTGTGAGTCACAGGCTGTGAATCTGAGTTGATGAACAGAGACAGACGTGGGCTGAGGTCAGGAGACAGAGACTCTCTGGGTCGAATGATTGACAGGTCTGTATAGACAGGAGTCACTCATTTGGGAACAAGGGGGCGGGGCCACTCTGAGGAGGTCCCTCCCCCCCCTTTTAGAGAGAATAGGAAGTCCTCCAGGAGACCTTGGAGGACGACAGGAAACAGCTTCTATACAATAGCTACATGTTCAGGATGGAGGTGGATTAGATGGAGAGTCATGCATGAGGCTTTTGTCTGCAAATGTGTTTTATTTCCTCATTTGAATATATGCAAATGGGAGATTTTCCTCCTAAATAGACGGATTTAAGCGAACGATTACCCGGAGATGATGGTTCCTCGCAGTTTGTTCAAGGAGTGAAATATCTAACGTGCCGTCTCGAAAACATTTCAACGACGTAAATGTCTCTCACCCAGATCTGCAGCTTGATCCTCTTGTCGTTCTTGTACACCGTCTTCACTTTGAAGTCGATGCCCACGGTGCTGACGAACGCCGAGGTGAAGGCGTCGTCGGCGTAGCGGAACAGGAAGGAGGTCTTGCCCACGCTGCTGTTGCCGATGATCAGCAGCTTGAACATGTAGTCGAAGTTCTGGTCGCCTCCCTCTCCCTTCCCTTTCCCATCCTGAGTGGCAGCCATCTGCGGAGGAGAGCACGTTAAGAGCTTCACCTCCAGCACTGATGATAGGGAATGGGAGGTGTTTGCTTTTTGAGTTGTGGGTAAAAAGGGCGTTGGAGGTGAAAGGAGGAGGAGGGGGGGGGTTGTTGTTGTACAGGCCACAGATCAGAGGTGACAGGCGGCTGTGTCAGGCTGCACAGCCAGCTGCTGTATTGACCAGTGTACAATTACAAGGCTTTTAAAAAAGGCTGAGTTTGTCTAATCTAAAGCCAATGCTTTTTTTCTATGGGCTTCCATCAATGAAAAGCGCCATCTTATTACTTAAACAGCAGTATTACATTCATCTGTCTGACTCTGTACGTCCAAAGGGCGTGATATTTTCCTTTTACTTTGAAAGGACCATATATAAAACACCTGTCCATGCTGTTCTTCTCTATTATACTGAGGAATTGAAGACATCATACTGTTATTATTGTGAGAAAAAAACATTTTTGTTCATTTATTCATAAATATTGACATTTCTGAGAGCTTTGCACTTTCGTTTTTCCCTCTAAAGATTTTACCATCTAACCTCATCGAGCTTGAGAGCCGCTTTTCCTAAACGTTGCATTTGACGTCCAGGATTTGACAGAGAAGCAGAGTCTGTCTTGCCTTAGACTCTTTCCACATTACAGCGATCGTTATTTTTATAAACTAATGTTTTAGGATTCTTGTTTTCACTCGACATTTTTGAGACTTGACTATCCAGTCTCACCTCATGTGAAATAATTGTCCACAAAGTGAAACTGCTCCCGGTCGGATTGATGGGAATAAGATTTCAATAACTACCTTGAGACAGTATCAGTATCAGTACTGTTTGTACAGTATTTTTACTCTTCTACAGGAAACAAAGCTGTTTAATGCTATCGACATTTAAGCGTGTGACACTTTTAATTAACAAACGATTGAACATGCAGTTGCCCACATGTGAAACTGCTGCATCTAAGTTAAGATGTTATGTGCTGGGACCAGCACATACAGGATCACATCTAATGAAGATTCATTTCATGTGCTGATACCAGATTGTAATAATAATAATAATCTCCATCACCTCTATAGCTGTTCTACATCTTTGCACAATGTTTCCATCCATGAGTGGCACACAGCTCAGTGTGAGAGCAGACCATAGATACATTTCAGATGCGTGGAAAAGCTTCGCTGCAACATCCCCACATTCAGCTCCGCTTCCATTTCTCTGAGTGATGTTTCCATTTTACCTCCTGAGCACTCAGCCATCATCAATTCACCTCACACACAAACCTGTATCAGCCTGCTTCCCCTCACCCATTCACAATGACATGCTATTTATATAATACACACACTGTGCATATAGATTCACCTCTACACACACACACACACACACACACACACACACACACACACACACACACACACACACACACACACACACACACACACAAGCTGTCGGCAGCCAACGACCCTAAAGAGGACGAGTGCACAGTCATCTTGGCTCCAAGGTGATGGCTATTTTTGACAAAGCCACTGCAGCCTGATTACAATTATTTACAAAACAAAACAAACAAATCTAAATACAAATATGCAGCTCCTCCATCCTGCACATCCTGCGCTGTATTTCCGGAAGGGAGGAGGAGGAGGAGGAGGAGGAGGAGGAGGGGGAGAAAAAAAAATCACCATTGATGCACAAGGACATGAGTGACACTAGCGCACCACCATCTCGATCTGATCATAATAAAACAGGGGTAGGGAGCTGCATGCATGGAGGACACACACCGAGCTAATCTGTCAATCTATGCCGGGGCTCGTTAGCCTGAACTCGGCCTGAGCTTCGTGCAGGAACGCGCTGAGGACACGGTGCTGACAAACCTGATTGGAAGGCCTCTGCTCTGCAGGACACGCTCCTTGTTGTGTGTGTGTGTGTTTGTGTGTGTGTGTGTGTGTGTGTGTGTGTGTGTGTGTGTGTGTGTGTGTGTGTGTGTGTGTGTGTGTGTGTGTGTGTGTGTGTGTGTGTGTGTGGCTTAAATGTTGTTGTCTGCAGCAGCTGGACGCGTCGCTCTCTTTCTCTTGTCTCTTTACGTTTCTCTCTCTCTCTCTCGCTCTCTCTCTCTCTCTCCTCGGTTGGAGCGCAGACCGGTTTCAGCACCAGGGAGCTGTCCCTGTCCCCTCCGCCTCCGATCTGGCACGCGCCCCTGAGCTGACGAGACTGGCTCGCGTGAGAGGATGATGATGAGGATGATGAGCACGCGCGAGGGGAGTGGAGGAGGAAGGGGAGGAGGGGGAGGGGGGGAGGGGGGGTCGTTACGTAGAGAGTCTCTGACGTTACATATCATGTTGTGCAGTGATGTGGGGGTTGTAGTTTTTACGCGCAGGATGCGCACAACGAGAGACGTATGGATGCGACTACATTACTCAGCATGCAGCTGTGCCCAGATGTGCACCAATTCTGTTTTTAAAGGAACATTACAACAACAACAACAACAACAAAAACGCGTTAAACATAGTGAGTAAACATCTTACCTTCCCATACAGATCCATGTCGTGTCCTCAGCAGCAGTGCAGTTCCTCTGGTTCTGTCAAAGCACCAACTCCCAGCTGACCTGGATCAATTATTCTTTTTTTCCCTCCTGTGTTCATTTCAGGAAGCAAATATAATGCACCTCCCCCCCCCTCCCTCTTCTTGTGCGTCACCGTGCCCCTCCCCTCCCCCTGTCCCCCTCCTCCCCCTCCCCCCTCCCTGCAGGCTATGGCCAGACCCAGTGCACAGAGCAGAGCAGGCGGCTGAGTAAATATGTGGCCTGCTGCTGCTGCTGCTGCTGCTGCTGCTGCTGCTGCTGCTGCTGCTGCTGCTGCTGCTGCTGCTGCTGCTGCTGCTGCTGCTGGACAACGTTATCGTCATAGATCATCATGAGGGAGTGGACAGAGTCCTGCTCCCATCAGGCTCCCTTGGTTTGTTTTTAAAGGTGCATTGTGTAGGATGTGGTGACATCTAGGGGTGAAGTGCAGCTGAACAAACCCCAGTATATCCACCCCCATGCTATGCAAGAGACACTATATGGTCATATTCAGTTATATTTAAAAGTTGTTTACCTTGTCCTTAGTAGGCCGCTGTAATGACATGACGGTGCAAAATGGCTGCCTCCATAGAGAGGTCCCACTTAAGGGTCAATCAAGGGTGCAAATGTAAATATTCATACATTTATGTGATTACTCAGTTATGAAATATGCGTTAGGATTATTTGATTGTCCAATCTTAGACTGTATAATTAAAGATACACAGTGTTTCACATTTAGTGACATCTTATGTTGAAATTGCATGTTGCACTTCCAAGTTGCAACATGCAACCTCACCACTAGATGTCACTAAAGCCTGCACAATGCACCATTTTAGATTTGGCTGCATCCACACTTCATCTTCAACGAGATGGGCACAGCCAGTCTGTGACTGTGTGCACTATTTAAGGTGGAGCAACTAGTGGTGAAGCTGAATGTTGCAGTTGAACATCCCCATCAAATATGGTGACAGTTATCATGAAAACTAATAAACACAAACTGTGCTCCTTCAAAACATGGTGGTGCAACAGGGGCTCATCATATGGCAATGTAAACAACATTAACAATGTAAACAACATTAACAATGTAAACAATGTTAACAATGCAAACACTGCTTTTCTATTCTATTCCTGCGCACTGCACACTGAAGCTTTTGAACACATTAAAACACCAAACATAATTAATGTCATGCTGCAGTACAGAAATGAGGTTCAGCTTTTGTCAGATATGGAATTTAATAATTCCAATTCCATTAATTTACCCCTGAACGCCCCATTGCTGAGTCCACACTGTCAAGACTCGACAGAGCAAGGCTGTGACGTAACAATGAACTTTAGGCGGAGACGCCTCCCAGCGGCGGATCAGAGTAACGATCGCCCACCTGGCAGACATTTGAGCAGTGTGTGTGTGTGCGTGTGTGTGTGTTTCTCTCTCGCTTTCTCGCTCTCTCTGTACGTAAGTGTGTGAGCGTGAGCGTGCATGCAGACAGAAGCGGGCAGGTCAGGTAGGTTGCAGTGACATGTCACATGTCTGTCAGATTTCGAACATTTTGTGTCACAAATGCACCAAACTAATCTTCACGCACGTGCGTCTCGCTGTAGTTTGTTTCGTCCCGTCACTTTGTCGCACTTCTGATCGTCTGTTGTTGCGTTTTACGTCACTCTGCCGGATTCTGATCCAGTTGTCTGATCCGCTTCATGTTTACACGTCCGTTGTTTCGAACAGCGTCAAAACATAAACACAACACGTTGTAAACAGCTTTTTCCAGAAGGTTTCCATGAAAGCGCCACCTACAGCTCCCCCTGCTGGTGGAAAGTGCCGCTTGGTAGTTGATTAACAGAGACACATCAAATGAATGTCACTGTAAAAGCTCCACTGACCTCTCCTTGACTTGGAGTGTTTGTTTACAAAGTTATATTTAACCTGTGTGAATGCAACTGGGTATATTTATAGTCCAACTCAACCCAGTTCCACTTATGGACTGGGGTGTTTGAAATAACTAGAAATATGTAAACATATTTGGGAACTGTTTATTCCCCAAAAAAGTAGGTCAGCTCAACACCACACTCTACTCTGAGCGTGTTTAAATGAGCCAATATATTGATTAATATCACCAACTACAGCTGTGAAGGAAGCTTTTTATAAGCAGTGCCCTGGTTTGTCCACCAGAGGGCGCGTATGAGCTCACTTATTATTTTCCTGGAAAACGTGTAGACCAAAAACAGACTGAATATCTGTTTTGTTTCACTTCAGTCATTCATAGCAAGTTTGACGTCATTTCCAGTTTGGAATTATTTTCGTCACTAATCAAATTCAACATTTAAAGGTCCAGTGTGCAGGATTTAGTGGAATAGTCAAGTGCGCAATCACCCGATGTTACATCTTTTGTGTGGCTTGATTATCTGTTTTCACTGATTCCTACACACTGCACCTTTTTATTTTTGTTTTTCTTCCTTTCCTAAAGGCAACATACAACAAATTGTCTCCATTTCTTTATTATGTAACCAGCTCTGATTGGCTGCTTCTGACTGGCAGGAACATCCGTTATTTTTATTTTCTCCAGTCCTCAACTGTCAGAATTTGCTCCTCACTCTCTCTGTGTCTAGTTTTACCTCTGGCCTCTGAAACGTATTCAGCGTACCTATTTATTAAATGTTGACAGTTGACGATGGAGGATTCCATTGAGATGATCCTTCAGAGCCACAGCAGCTTCTTTCCCACCTCTGAACCTCACCTCGCGCTGTCGGCCTGCACCGGCGCTCTGCTCACCGGCCTCTACGGACTCTGGACGGTGTTCATGCTGCCCGGCTTCCGTAAAGTCCCACTGAGACTCAAGGTGCTTTGGATTTCCTTTGTCATTCACCCCTCAAATTCAAATCCTCGCATGCTACAAATGAGACCGAATGAGACCGGAACCTAACTTGCACATTAACGGTGTAATTTGCCTATTTTGGAGCTCGGTGCTCCACACTAGCAACAAATGTGGGAAAAGAGCGGTAAGTCTACAAGTGATTTTGCTTCATGTGATCATCTGCAGTCTTTCAAAGTGCAAAGATCTTTTGTTGTGAAATGCATGCTTGTGTGTTTGCATTGGAAATACTGATGATATGACTTGTTATCTTGTTCACTACATTCATGATAGTCGAGGGAAATATAGTTTGAACCAAGTTGAACCAAAACAGAAAACATGTATTCTGAACTATTAAAATCAGATGTATTTCAATTAAAGATAAAGTCCAGGATTATTTTTAGAGTGAGTTTAAGGTGTCACTTTCCTGTTTTGGAAGTTAATTGCATAACGATGTTGAGATTGTGCAGCAGCAGTACTCTCTGCACCAGCTGTCACATGTATTGACTCACTGTGTCCAGGTTCCTTATTTACCCTCCAGCAGCAATCAGACTCTGAACACCCTGAAGCTGCTGGAGGGACGAAGGGGTCGCTTGGCTGATCTGGGATCAGGAGATGGACGAGTGGTCAGTGATGAGTCTTGTTGTGACATGCGTATCCTCACAATCAGAAATACTCGGTAAACTGTATGTATTTGTATGTGACACACCCTCCATGTGGTTTCCAGGTGTTTGCCGCCTCCTCTGCTGGTTTCCAGGGCACAGGCTTTGAGATTAACTCCATGTTAGTGGCCTACGCTCGCAGCAAGGCCCTGTGGAAAGGAGTGCCCTCCAGTCAGGCAGCCTTTGTTAAAGACGACTTCTGGAAGGTGAGAAGGATTTTTTTTTCTTTATTTCCATCGAGTGGTGAAGTTCTATATTGTAGCGAAATACATTTTTCTCCGGGATTTTGTGTATGCCATCTTGTGGTGAACTTGTATGTTGCAGCTAAATTCACTTTTCCCCATGTTTTTTGTCTGCCATCTAGTGGTGATGTTGTATAGTGCAGCTAAACACACTTTTCCCCAGGTTTTTGGGTTTGCCATCTAGTGGTGAAGTTCTATATTGCTGCAAAATACATTTTTCTCCAGAATTTGGTGTATGCCATCTAGTGGTGAAGTTATATATTGCAGCTAAACACACTGTCCCCCAGGTTTTTTGTATGCCATCTAGTGGTGAAGTTGTATATTGCAGCTGAATAAACGTTTCCTGAGAGCAAAATCCGATTCTGTTGAAATAATTTCACCAAAACCAAACTCTCAGAGCTGGTCTGTGTATGAATGTGTTTGTGTCTCTCTTTCTGTGCAGACGGATTTATCTTCGTACAACAACGTGACGGCTTTCCTCGCTCCTGGAGTGGTGAGTGGACATTTTTGAAAGAGAAAATGTGTTGTTTTCAAAATGTACAAGTGTAGAATTCATTGCATGAAGTGAGTGAATCAGCCTTTACTGGCTGTGCCTTTTCAGATGGATGTCCTGGGTGAGAAACTCCTGAGAGAACTCCCGGACGATGCTCGAGTCGTCGCCTGTCGTTTTCCTTTTCCCAACTGGCCTCATCGATCCTCCGTCGGCTCGGGCCTCGACCGGACTTTCTCCTACGACATGGGCTCCGTGCGCTCACTCCTGAAAAACACACAGTGAGACACCACACTCTCCCTCACTCAGGTATTTCACCACACTGCTCTGAAAAGCTCTAAACCAGCACAACACGTCACGATTGACTCGAGATGAACAGCGACGAAAGCTGCTGATTTCACTTGGCATCTGAATATTGTGCGAACCATGTGACCACTGCACTACTGTTAAGATGCATCTCAGGCTTCGACTAAAGCACTAAGCTGTTCTTTCAGTTGTATATATAAATTGATACAAACTGAACTTCCTGCTCGTATCTGCCCGTTCACTGTGACTCTGTCTGAGAGCTTCAGACTCACACCTGTGTCTGTACACTATGTGCTGCTGTCTCACCAGCACCTTTTCAATAACGGGTCTTATCTCCATCATCTGACCTCGGCAGCTCTTATAGAACATGTTACACGTCAGACGTCAGACCACGGTTACGTGTGTCCACTTCTGTGAATCATCCAAGTGATTTTTGTAGATGCAGCCACTGGGTCTGACCTCATGGGATAGTTATAAACAGAATTTGAATTACAGATTCAGCAAGTATTCGATATCTGTTGGTTTATGACCTAGCCCCCCTTTCTCCTCTCTACTTGTTCAGAATCTGTCTCTTCTGTGGCCAAAATTATAAGTACAATCGTTAACTAAATCTTTATTTTTGTGGTTTGGTTAATTATGAGACCTCAGGCCTTCTTAAATAAAGACTGCCATGTTGCTATGACAGCCATGAATGGACAACCCAAACACTATACTTTCAGAGAGGGCACTTCAGGCTGTCTGAAATTCAATAAATAGCTGCACAAAGATGCTTTGTACACATGTATGTGTGACTGGGTGAATGTGAACTGAACTCTGCAGTAAAAAGTTGAAACTGACACCTGCAGTCAACAGATGTATGAGTGTGTGTGTGTGTGTGTGTGTGTGTGTGTGTGTGTGTGTGTGTGTGTGGTGGTGGGGGGGGTATAATAGTTTATGAACCATTACATAATTATTGTGTCTCTGCAACATTTCCCCTCAAACCACTCCTCGCAAGTAAAATCCTCACATTTCAAAAACCATTAATTCAAGGGCACAACAAACTGTCCACCGGAGGGCGCTTGTGCTCCAAACTGAATGAGTGAGATGGAGCTGAGCAGAATACAGAGGACTTGTTTCCCCCACAGTGACTGAGGATATTTTATCATCAACCAACTCCAGCCTGAGGTGGACACCACCTGTAATTACACTGCACCAAAATGCTGCAGGTCCACCCAACCTGTGTGAGTGTCCACCACCAAAAACTACAATTATATAAACACGTGAAGAAACACTGGAGTAAACAAACATTCATTCTTTAAAAAATGTCATTAGATGAGGAGAAAAGCTCGGGCAGCCTCGTCCTCTTTGATTTCATGTCTTTAGCACCAGAGGGTGATCGATCGGGGCTCAGGCTCTCGCTTGGCGCTGTGACGTCAGAGACGGAGGGGGCGGGGCTTAGGGGGCGGGGAGAGTATAAACCTCTCAGACCGCGACTCCGGGGCTGCATTTGAAGAGTGAGAGTGAGAGTTGTTGACGCCCAGCGCCGCTCATGGAAGTACAGAGGAATATCGGGCTCCAGCAGACGAAGCTCACCCACAGCAGCAGCATGTGCGAGGCCACGCAGAGGCCCTGCGAGCCCCGCAGGAAGAGGACGGACTCGGCGCCCTCGGAGATGGCCCGCATCATCACCGACCCGGCCACCGGGAAGTGTTACTGCCGGGGCAAAGTTCTGGGAAAGGTATCCCTCCACCACCCCAACCCCACCTTCTCTCCCTCTCCCTCCCCCGCCCCCACCTTTACCCCCACATCTCCATCACATGTGGATTTATTGACCCCGTGAGGACGAAACAAAAAGCGCTAACTTTATTTTTTAATTCCCCCCAGGGAGGCTTCGCCAAGTGCTACGAGATGACCGACCTCTCCACCAGCAAAGTTTACGCTGCCAAAATCATTCCGCACGCGCGCGTCTCCAAACCGCACCAGCGGGAGAAGGTGCGTAAAGTAGTGCGCAGTGATGCTGGCGCGCTCTCTGGTGCCCGTGTTTGCTGCTAAATAGCGACATCAACACAAACTGTGCTCCCTGACCTTTTCAATGTGTGTGTGTGTGTTTCAGATTGACAGAGAGATAGAGCTGCACAGAGTCCTGCACCACAAACACATAGTGCACTTCTACCACCACTTTGAGGACAAGGAGAACATCTACATCCTGCTGGAGTACTGCAGCCGAAAGGTGAGTTCACTGTCCTGACATTATACTGCACATTTACAGTTAGAATAATGCAAGACTATATGTATTTCTATAATGCACTGATGCACGTGTTATACATCTATATTTGCATTTCTGCAATGCACCCATGTTTGTACTGGTACATTTAGTGCAGCACTGTGCATGTTCATATATACTTACTAGTTCTCCAATACAGAACTGTGCACGTGTGTGTGTATATCTTATTTCTAGATCTGCAATGCACTACTGGGGCATGTGTGCATATCTATCATTTTGTGTCATTTCATAATTGTTTATTGTACGTAAGTCCACACGGCACCTCAGAGCACGTCATAGCAGGCGCAGAGGTTAAGGTTAACAACACACATGGTTCTATAGGTTCTACTGGAATGTCCCACCTGGATTAACCCTTAAGAAACACTCAGCGCCTAACTTAGAATCCTTCGCCCTCTGTAACTCTTGACTTCTGTCCCTAAATAAACCTCTTTTGGAATCAATTCTCTGACCGGCGTTGTGGTTCATAGCTGGTGACTCAAACCAGCCACTTCAGGAGGAAGCCTTCCCCACGCCTCTATTATCACGCGATTATGTAACAATGTTAACCAACCTAATTTCCACCCCTTGGATTATTCATATATTTCCAGATTCAGGTTCTGAAAAGCAAACGAGGCAGCACATGCTGATGTGTAAAGAAACTTTACTTCACGGCAAATGTATATTAGTCCTCACGTGTCTGTGAGAAATGATATTTGCAAATTGCGAAAAGCAGGAAGCAGCTGTTCTAATCATGTTTTTTCTGTTTGTTTATTTTTGCAGTCGTTGGCTCACATCCTCAAAGCTCGCAAAGTGCTCACCGAGCCGGAGGTGCGATATTATCTGAGGCAGATCGTCTCTGGACTCAAGTACCTGCATGAGCAAGAAATCCTCCACAGAGACCTGAAACTCGGTAAGACGCCACCAGACACGAGAAGTGTAAAGTGTGGATATCACTTTTTTTTCTTTCTTTCATTTGTCTTCCACTTTTTCTCTTAATCAATTCTTCAAGGCCACACTGGCTCTTTGATGGTGGCTTGAATATCAGGAGCTCATCTTCTCTCCCCCCCCCCTCCTCCTCCCCTCTGCAGGTAACTTCTTTGTCAGCGAGTCGATGGAGCTGAAGGTCGGGGACTTTGGTCTGGCTGCCAAGTTAGAGCCTGCAGGAAACCGGAGGAAGACGATCTGCGGGACTCCCAACTATCTGTCCCCCGAGGTGCTCAACAAGCAGGGCCACGGCTGTGAATCAGACATCTGGGCCCTGGGCTGTGTAATGTGAGTCAGAGAATCTCAAAGTCATGATTAGGGAACTTCTGAAGCTTTCACGATATTATATAATAAGAGTGTAACATAATTCAGGTGTATTCATGCACATAAGTTTGAATTTGGACCTCTTCACCTCCCCCGTCAGGTACACCATGTTGTTGGGTCGACCCCCGTTTGAAACCACCAACTTAAAGGAGACCTACAGGTGCATCAGAGAAGCGCGGTACTCCCTGCCCTCGTCCCTGTCGCCACAGGCCAAACAGTTAATCGCCAACCTGCTGGCCAAGATCCCCGACGACAGACCCGACCTGGACCACATTCTGCGGCACGACTTCTTCACACAGGTCCGTTGCCATTCTCACGTCATGGCCCGTTGGTTGTGCTCGCTGTGGGTCTGTCTCTCCCAACTGTCACCATGTGGGAGTAGAACAGTGACCCCCCCCCCCTCCCAGAAGCCACACACTGACCCACTTTCTCGCTTTTCCACAGGGCTTCAGTCCAGAGCGTCTGCCGGCGAGCTGCTGCCACTCGGCTCCAGATTTCCACATCTCCAGTCCGGCCAAGAGTTTTTTCAAAAAAGCTGCCGCTGCGCTTTTCGGTGGGAGGAGAGACAAGGTCAAATACTACGAGACCCTGAGTGAGTACTCGGTCACTCGTCAGCGGCCCTTCGAAATCTGGTGCCTAATGCTGCTCCCATGCCAGTGTAAACAGGCCACGCTAATGTGCTCTTACTCCCTTCATTCAGATAAATTAACCAAAGAGGAAGAGGAGATCTACAAATTGCAGCACGACCTGGAAAGAACTGTCATCAGCCAACAGCAGAGCAAAAAGATTTCTGAGGTAATTTATTCTAGGATGGTGATTTTCATCAATTTTCCATGGAGATATTCAGAAGCCAGTGAGTCATTCCGCTGCCGCACCGAACTTAGAAATAATACTTATTTTTAACCCTATAAGCCGACCACATTTCGTCTGTGGGTAGCGTCTGAGTCATAGTAGGAAGAGATGATCTAAACTCGCGCATTCTTAATTCTGTCGTCACCCATTCTCACCTCAGAATGGAAGTCTACTTCCGCCATCTGCCGAGAGCCCCGTCGCCTTGGCAACAGAGAGCCAGTCGCCGGCGACGCGAGATACCATCCGTCTGATCGTCAGGGGGAGTCTGGGGAGCTGCAGCAGCAGCAGTGAATGTAAGTCGGCGCCGCCTCTCGCATGCAGACATGGCACGTGGTGCCAATCGATCCCCCAACGTAACTGTGAATTACACACACGGAAATTGAACAAGTGCATGAATAATTGAGCGATTTGTGATGGCTTGAGTGCAAAGTCATTTCCTGTGCTGCTGCTGCTGCTGCTGCTGCTGCTGCTGCTGCTGCAACGTGACACCAAAGTAAAACGGCCTATTCTGTTGTTTGTAAAGGTCTGGAGGACAACACGACCGGGTGTGTGGCTGAGACGGTGGCCAGCGTGTTGAGGGGATGTCTGGAGAACATGCCGAAAGGTGAGTGGACGTGTTAAAGGTCGTGACCCACTCACTCCACACGAGGGTGGATCAAAGCAGCCGTTCACTCATGTGAATTCCATAAGATAAGATAAGAAGTCGTTTATCGACTTCTTTTGTGCAAACAGTGTCACAGCTCTCGTCAATCAGATTTATTTGCCTTTTTGATTAATCCCACAAAGTCCACCATTACAACAGCTCAAAAAGAAATGGGTTTAAAAAAAGAGAAAATATAAATAGAGTAAAGATATACACAAACAGGTCAAAAAAGATACATTGCACAAACCTTATAGCTCATAAGGTTTACCAGTGATACTCGCCACCTCAGTTGTGATAATATTAGTCATAATAGTAATGATATTTTTTTAAAGTATCAAGTAGCCGTATTGTAATAGTAAAAAAAATAGTAGTAATAATAATAGTGACAGTAATAATGATAGTATAAACAATACCATACATCAAAATGACCTTCAAGTGCAGAGTAAACAAATCGGTAAAACAACATCCATGTTTCCTCACTGCTGGAGCCTGAAACCAGCTGTCTCTGTCCTCAGTGAACAGGGAGGACACAGTGAGTTCACTCCAGCCCTTAAGTGCTGTAGCTCAGTCTTGAGTGAACAAGGTTGCGCAGATAAGGTTTTCATTTCTTTAAACCTTCCCCCGCAGTCCCCGCTCTAATCTTCTCCCTCTCTTTGTGCTCCCTCCCCGGCAGCAGGCGACGTTCCTCAGAGCTCGGCGAGCTGCAGTCTCCAGTGGGTGACTAAATGGGTGGACTACTCCAATAAGTACGGCTTCGGCTACCAGTTGTCGGATCACACCGTGGGGGTTCTCTTCAACAACGGCACACACATGAGCCTCCTGCCCGACAGAAAGTACGCACCTTCACCTCCCTCCACCTTCTCTCCCACTGAAAGTTATTAGTCACCGCATAAAATGGGGTTTGCTTGTTGGAGCTTGTTGAGGTGCATGATTCCTTCTCCCTGGGAGCAGTTTGTGGTTTCAGTAAAAACGAATACAAAAATACAAAAATGACCTGGCTGCCAAATCCAAGAGTTGTTTCCTTGATTTTCACTGTGAAGAAATCAAAGTACTTTATGTTCTGACTTTTAACTCTTTATCTCCTTTGTGTTTTCAGGACCATCCATTACTATGCAGAGTTGGGTCAGTGCTCTGTGTTCCCCACCAGCGAGGTCCCTGAACACTTTGTGGGCCAAGTCACTGTGCTCAAATACTTTTCCCACTACATGGAGGAGAACCTCATGGATGTAAGCAAATATCTCTGCGCACAACCCCCACCCCCCCCACCCACTCCTCTTTTCAATTCTGAAGAAACCCATCCACCTCCCTCCCTCGCTGTTTTGTTGCTTTTCTAATCCCAACCCCCTGAAGCATTTAGCCGTTCATGCAGCAGCCTGTCGAAATCCTAACGTGTTAACTCCTTTGCTTTCTCAGGGCGGGGACCTGGGTAGTATGACGGATGCACACATGCCCAGACTCTACCTGCTGCAGTGGCTCAAGTCCGACCGCGCCCTCATGATGCTCTTCAATGACGGCACATTTCAGGTAAACACACGGGCCATCACATGAAAACACGAGCGTTGCTGGGCTGTGCCGCACGACGACGTTGCCACATCAAACAAAAAGAGCCTAACGAATCGCTCTCTTATCTCTAAAGGTCAATTTCTACCACGACCACACCAAGATCATCCTGTGCTGCCAGAGAGACGAGTACATGTTGACCTACATCAACGAGGACCGGGTCTCCAAAACCTTTAAACTCAGCTCCCTGCTGACGTCGGGCTGCCCCACCGACCTGCGTGAGCGCATGGTGTACTCACTCAACATGCTCCTGCAGAGATGCAGCTAAGAGCCTCGGCGGAATCTGTGAAGACACGTCCAGCACCAGTGCAGTTGTGGCGCCGCTGCAAGGGAGGGAGGAGGAGGGAGGAGGTGGGGGGGGAGATGATTCAGCGAGGATTTTGTTTGCCACCAGAGGATCAAAGATGGACTTGTGAAAAGTTAATTAACATTCCTACGCTGCACCTTCGTGACTCAGCAGAGGTGCAGATGGAAGGAGAAAAAAAAAAAAGAGATAATGAACAGATGGAGAGAGTGAAATGTAGCACGGAGGCTGCGGACGGAGAAAAGGGCTGATTTGTACGTTCGTGTTTGTAGAAGAGGAGAGAGAAAAGAGCCGAGGATGTTGGTACGAATGTGGACCCCCCCCCCCCCCCCGGGAGGGGTGTGGGGGGGGATTAAAAAAGGGGGGGGGGTGGGGAGGT
>JAFBJT010111563.1:48618-74165 GCA_016785325.1 Chascanopsetta lugubris
CTCCTGTCCCTTCCCCCCCCCCCCCCCCCCCCTCACCTTCTGTTGCTTCTGTGCGTTCTGCTCGAGCCTTTGCCAGTGTCTCTTGGACTCCTGCACCATCTCTTCATGGGTGATACCTGAATAAAAGATAATGGAGTACCTTAAAATATCTTACAAGGATCTGATAAAGTTATGGCCCAGAGTGGGGGAAATGTATATTAGCTTCGTAAACCTTAATTGCATTCGTGGTTACAACATAACCTTTTCCATAGCAAGGGCTTCACATTGTAAAGTCAGTATGCCCCCCCAAAAAACGATCAATTATCTTGTTAATCATAGAAAGGAAGACTGAATATTATATTGCATTTCATGACAGTTAAAGGTGAAGTGTGCAAGATTTGGTGACATCTAGTGGTGAAGTTGCATATTGCACCCTTCTGAGTATATGCTGGAGAACCAGAATGGTGGACTTCAGTTGTCATTAAAAATCAAATGAGGTTTAGTATGTCCACTCTGGGCTATTGAAAAAACATGGCGGCCCCCGTAGAGAGGACCTGCGCCCCATGTAAATATTCATTGGTGGGCTCATTTAAGGGTAATGGGAAAGAATAATACACTTAAATGATTATAAATTCATGAAAATGTCAATTTGTAATTGTTGTGTAATATTTCTAGAACTGACAAAAATGACAGAAATCTTACACTCTGCACCTTTAAAAGCTATTTTTTCTATACTAAGCGCAATCCACTTTTGGACAAATAGCAAATTCTTCACCCACCAGTATCCTGCTGTAGGACCCAGCATTTCAGTTCAATGACAGAGTGAGCAAAAGAGCAGCTGTCCTCGCGCTGGCAGCCATAGCGAACCTCGTGGCGGCACACGTCAAACTGGCAGAGGGGATGCAGGGGACGTACTTTACTGTAGCGCACATTGGCTGACCTAACCACATGCACCAGGCACCTGCGGCAGAGACATGGTTGTAAGGATACAGGAGGACAAAGTGTTGCCTTCGTGTAAAATCAAATGTGAAAACACTGAGTTCGCACTTGTTATCGTCGAACGGATGTCGAGCTGTGAGGTTTGAGCAAACTGCCAAGTTTTCTTTGCTGCGCTTGCTGATGATGCGAGGCTTACTGTCAAAACATTCCTGTCGCAGGATGAAACGGATGCAGATGAGTCAAACTTCTCATCAGAATCAAAAAACCTTTTTTTAAAGCCTCTAGAATGCCTTTATAAACTGCAATCTTACCTCACAGAGGAACATAAACATCCCCATGTGGAGCTGCAGCAGCCGGGTGACACTGAGCGCCCGTCTCTCGGTGCTGCCCAGTGGATCAAACAGCAGCTCTCTGCTCAGCGCGCCCTTCCTCTCTTGCGTCCACACGTCAATTTCCTCCTGGCAGTACGCAAAGGTACAGTTCTCCCCGTACTGACACTCTTGACGCTCCTGCACCTCTGCGAGAAAGAGAGGGGAGGAAGAAAGTGAATGTAAATATGAAGAAAAACCAATGCAAGTCATCTGCATGGGGCTGCCAGAAGCTCTTTCCCAACTTTGAAAGTGAACACCGGATTTTCGTCATACATCATACAAACTCACCTTTACAGAGCACAAACGCCCCCAGGAAGTTGTTGCGTGCGGGCCGGGGTCGGATCCTCTTCCAGGTGGGGTCATCTATGTTTTTGAGGCGACACAGGAGCACGTCTCTCTTGCATCGATGTGCTGCCTCTGGCTGATACTTGTAGTCCATTACTCGTGGACCTGAGAGTGAACAGAGGGTGAAGTCATGTTATTATTAGAACCTCCTATCGACGAATTTAAAGGTCCCTTGGTGCGCTCTCTTTGAACCCTTTGGAAATGTGGCAAACTTAACACAAGGGGATGAGTGGAATTGAGTCCATAGGTACTCAAGAGAATCTCGGCCACACTTTTACACATATACAAGTGTGGCGATACTCCAAGGGAGTTTGGTGTCTGCAAGTCCTACGCAACTTGTTGGTGGAGAAAACCCACACTTCAACGAGCACTGTAAGTAAAGAAAGACTGATAAGAGAAAGTGACAGAAATATCTGCTACTTGAACGAACCTATTCTGCTGTAACAGGCATGACAGGCCTGCCGAAACTCATGAGTAGCAGCCAGAGGGTTCCTGGAGAGCAGAGACAGGTTTGTTCCTGCAGGCCCGTTCTGTTGAAGAAGAGGATGAGGAGATGTGGTGTCAAATAAAAAGGCAATGAGCAGCGTAACTGTGGTGTGTGTGTGTGTGTGTGTGTGTGTGTTCTACTCACTGCATGAGCAAAATTGTTGGTGCGAAGTCCTGGGATGAAGTTGTGACATATTCTTCCCCCTGTAAACCAAACATGCACAAGGACACCACATTGTAATTGTGCTGACTCACACTGACTGATGCTGCCGCGCATCTTAGGTTAAAGCCAACCCCCTTGGAACAGTGCTCTGGTAACTGAGCAAACGCAAACCCAAAGGTATTTAAAGGCAAACCTTTTTTTACTCAGAGGACTCAGAGGATCTCATTGTGACTCCCGATCCCTTCTGCTGATGTCATTGAAAAGCATGTCACATGGGTTTGATAAACACTGGATATTTGAATGAGGCATTCAAAATAATAAAAAAGTGTATGGGCTATTATTTAAAAAAAAAACAAAAAAACAAAAAACAATTTGTGTAATTGTTCATTTTCATGTGTTTGATAACTTACAGGGGATCCAGCCAGTGGCTTGTCTGACCAATCAGAGCAATACTCATGAAACTAATACTTTCAGACGTGGCTCACCAGGTAGAGAGTACTCGGACAATGAGTCCAGCCCACCAGCAGCAACGCCTGCTTTTCCCTCTCCGTCCGCAGCCCCTGTTGAGAAGCCCAGTGCGTCCTGCGCCTGGGTGGAGCCTTGGTCCCGCTGGGCCAGCTGCGAGTAAGGCTCCAGTGGGGGCAAGTCACTGATGGGGGAGCTGAAGAAGGCCGGGGGAAGCTGCGGTGACGGGGCTGGAAGATTGGGGGAGTACGGAGGTCGAAGAGCAACTGCTGTGTTGGGAAGGTTGGTCGGGATTGCACCCTGGACTGGATTCTGTGAGCAGAAAGTTCCGTTCAGTTGAAATAACGACGATCGCCCGACAGGCCTTTAGAGTAAAGTTAAAAGTCGCCTAATATTTGGTGGCCTTCGCTCACCTCACTGACTTTCTTGGGGATGCATTCCAGCAGGCTGTCTAGTTCGTCTTTGAGGACGCTGTTGCAGTCCTCTATGTGCTCGGACACTGGAACCGAATACGGCATGGGGGTCATAGCTTGGCTGCTGGGGCTCTCTGATAAATCAGTGCACGGGGACACGACAGGGGTCGCCGGATCATCACTGACTGGGATGGGCGTGGCCAAAGGAGCTGGGATGCACTGTGCACTGGACATGTCAGCTGAGGATGAAAAGACAACCGGGGGAAAACGGGGGATGAGCATGGGGACACTGTAAAGTGCGCGTGGGTGCAGACACGTCCTCGGTGTATGTGTTAATTGTACCTGGTCCAATGTCTCCGAGTGATTCCAGCCCATTGGACGACATCTACAGAGGATAGAACGTAACCGTTAGTCTCTTTCTCGGTCACCAAATAAAACACCGCGCTGTGACAGGAGCACCCACCTCTCCAGTGGATGGGGAAGTCTCCCCGAGACTCTCCCCTTCACTGGTTGTGGAATCTATCTGAGCACTCACGTAAGCTTTACGGATCTTCAGGCCCAGTTTATTAGCCAGGTCCTGAGCCAGTTCTGTCACCTGCCGATCCTGGAGGATATTAACCGACAGAGGGAGATATTGGGATCTGGTCCATACACATAAGTAACAGTGAAATTGCCATTTATAACTCATCTTACGATTGTCCAATGGAAACAGTGAAATATAGTTTTATATTTACAACTAAGTGTAATCAATCATTTGCATCATCAATCATTTGCGCTCGTATCTTCACTGTTGATGACGTACGTGTGGTGCAGTGAGAAGACATTTGGTTCCGCACTCATAGGCCTCTCTGAATCGTCCCTGCTCCCTCAGACAAAGTGCTTTGCGGTATAAAGCCCTGCGACTGCCTTCTGACACATAGAGTGCACTGTCACAGTCCTGGTCCCCTCGTTCATACTCCCTCTGAAAGAAAAACGACAAACATTAACGGTCATTTAATGCAGAACACAAACGAGTCCCACTGATGTTGTACAAACATTTCAAAACAGCTTTAATTTTGCCACAAATCGCAGATGGGGAATCATTCAAAGCTCCATTCCCTTCTGTTTCTCAAATGAACTAATGAACATCTTGTTCTGTATGACCCCTCGTTCCCCTCAGTCCTCACCATCTGATAGAAGGCAGCAGCTCTGTTGACGTAGAGGGCTTCCAGCAGCTCTTGAGGGATGACAAGGGCCTCAGCCTGGGCGTAGCGGGCGACACTTATCCCCTCCCCATACTGCAGGGTGGCCTGGCGCCAGTCCCCGTCCCGATAGCAAACGTTGCCCTCATCAAGCAAGTTGCACACCAACTGGGTCAGAAAGGTCTGATGGGAATGGGCAAAAGAGAGAGTGAATAACGTAAGGAGGGAGTGCAGGGTGGTTGAAAGGGACAGTAACATGAGAGATGCTCAAGAGAAAAGGAAAACACATAGAACAAGTTAAGTAGGAAAATGAGACCAAATACTGTCGTATCTTAAAAAGGTATCGTATGCGTGATTTTCCTGAAAAACAAAATATCGACTGGATGTTACACACTCACACACCTGGTGTGGTTGAGCAGGAGAAGAGAGGCCAAATTCGATCATCCAATCTACATATCCTGAATATTATATCTTTGAGATCAGCAAAGTACAGAACAAGATAGAAATGGTCATGAGGATTAGTGCGCATACTGTATGTGCAGGGGGCGAGTGTAAAAATATATCAGTGCAGTGTCAAAACTGTACAAATATGGAATTTGCAAGATGGCGTAAATGCAGCACAGGCTGTCTCTAACATTCTAGCAGACTATGGTAAATATTCAGACGAAAATGAGAAGAATGGAGAGCATCAAATTAATAGAGTCATTAAGAAGGTTAAAACTGTGGAAAAGCATGAACTACACAGGACACTCGTCATCGGCGTACATGATAATAACGATGGTTGATTTGGTGAACATGAGAAGTGAAGTGCAAACCTCATAACTCTCTGGCTCTGGAAAAGGCAACGATGACCTGTGGACAGAAATTGCAGAAGGTCTTCAGTGTTGTCCAGTCCATCATATTACATAAGGCAATTTTAGAGGGGTTATGAGAAGTCAACATGGTGATTCACTTACTGAATAAAGCTCATTGCTCTCTGAATCTCCTCTCTTCGTTTCAGTCGTTCAGGGTCCATATTCTGAGGGTGATGACAGGGGGTTAAACGTACGGTATGTGCGTGATATAAGTGGTATGTGTGGTGAAGTTACAGGCTGCAGCTGAATCCCTTTACTTCAACCTTGTGTATTTGAGTTGGATGTAATAGAAACTCATATCGTCTTTAGTTATCCCCGGCACTAAAAAACACAAACTGGGTCCATTCTAGGTTCATGTAAATACATAGTGGGTCCAACGTGGTGGCCGTTACCAAGACAATCTAATAATGTAAACACGTAGATTTGACTCATTAAAGCATCAGTATCCTTCTCTTAAACTCAATAAGTATCTGGAGAAATGGACAGAATTTCTTCTGACTTTGAAACATTTCACTTGCAACACACATCATCCACTGCTTTAAGACCTAGATTCAAAGAACTCACATGCAACTGTGGGTCCTAAGTGATTGATGTATGTTCTGTAAATATTGAGAGCATCGCTAATAACTTGCAATCTTCCTAAATCAAGCCCCGGCCTGCTACCTAAACATGCTAAGCTAGCACCGGGCTTGCGTAAACAAACAGCGGGGACTGCTAACGGCGAAGCCAGCAACTGACAAGGGTTTGCATCGGTCGTGTACTGACAACCTCAACATCACACTCTACTTCACGTATAAAGTGTGGGTTTAAATGCAGGAGGACGTTACCCGCACCACAGTGGCGTTCGTGGTTGCACTTTCACTTTAGGGGGAATTATAAGATAGCGTTAGCATGTTCAGATATACAAGGTGAATTTTGTCTCCCGTTTCCATAAATCATTATGCCAACCGCTACGCGTGCAATCAACATCATTGCATCGGGTTTAGTGTTGATTTCGTTCGTGTGGGTGGCGTTTAATTTACACGAATTCACCTCCCGGTAGTCAGACTCACCCAGCTAATGCTTCTAGCCTAACCGGGTTAGTTACAGAGCACTTTACAGCAGCGTTGCAGAATACATTTAAATAATTTTGTTCAATCTGTTTAACTATTATCACCACACGTGTCGCGCTGTATCGTTTAATTCGCGTAGTAAATGATAACATCGCATATAAACACAGAGTTAGCACGCTACATTCGGAGTTAGCTAACTTAATTTGCATGGAGTCCATGCTAACGGCTAACTCACCGTAATAACTTATTGCGGCTTTCACACCAGATATAGCTCCACGGTGCGTCGGGAATAAAGAAGAGTAAAACTAGCCGGGCAAATATCAGTGAATGTCCAGACGCATGTCTCTGGGGCAGGTGTCCCTGTCATTGGTAAGTCGATGGAGCACGAGTTTCTCTGCGCTACCACTGCTACAAGACACTCGACGGCTAGCGTTAGCTGGCTGTTAACCGCTAGCAGCTGTGACCGCAACAAGTTTCCAAGGGAAATGAGAACACTAGAGGGCAGCAGATATCCCGAGTCACTGTTTGTATTGGCTATGGTCGTTCTGTTTCTATCTCATCAGCTCTGTGATAATTATGCACCTCTGATAAAAAATAAAAAAAAGTTAAAGTATGGTGAACTTAACAAAACTGGCCAAACAAAAGCATAGTCAGCACTGTAATCTATTCAGTCCACCGTTATCTATCAGTACTCGTCATGTCACGACAGACGGAGAGGAGAAGAGAAAAAAGATGAATGGAGAGGAAAGACACATAAAGGCGGAATAAATGTAACTTAAAAGGATGAATAGGGATATAAAAACGGATAGGGAAGGGATGGAGGGGAGATAAAGACAGTGTCAGGGACAGATAAACGATGATGATGGTGACATTGACAAAATACGAACAACAATACTTTCTCTATATTTATGAACTATAGATATCGAATGTAATCTAATCATAATATTTTTTTAAATAAGAGAAGGTCCACCATTGACTGAAAAACATTAAGGTGTGACGTACCGACACTGTAACAACAGATGGCGGTAGTTCAACTGTGGATCCAATGCACAAGCGATCGTCGAAGAAGAAGTTAGGGCAGGTTGATGACGTCACATGTGTAGTAACCGGCGCGCTGCGCGGAAGAAGTGGCGTGTGTTGCCTACTGGTCCACAGGAAAAGTGTCTTTTGTGGTGAGTTGTCTGTGTCTGTAATCGGTTTCTGTCGCACAGTGGGAGCGGGTTGCGAAATATACACAAGAACGTATCTCATGTACACAATACTCATTGTTATTTCAGCTTTATTTAGGTAGTGCTGTTAGCATTTCCTACATTGCGCACTCCTATTACTAGCTAGCAACAGCTTAATAGCTAACTCATTGTTACACTGTTATGTCGACTGCCACTACACTGAATTTGTCGATTTCGAATAGTTATTGGTTTATATGTCTCAGCAGCTCATTCATATCATAGATATAAAGTAAAACTCGGACCCTTGTCGTTGTTTCACATGTGTATAGAGTCATAATGGCCTCAGATGACATCGCACAGCTGGCTGAGGCTCTGTCCCAGACCCACGTCGGTGATGGAGAGCTGAGCTTCAAAGGCTTGGGGCTGAAGCTGGATGATGCAGAGTCAGGTGAGGTGCTGGGCACGGAGGGTTGTAAACACGGAAAGGTAGGGGGGCATTCTTTCCCTCTTCACACCTGACCACCTGTTCTCCCTGATGTTTCACAGCGGAGGACCTGGTCCGCGACATCGAGCAGTACCAGGGGCTGAGGTCGCTGAGACTGGAGGGGAACACCGTTGGCGTGGAGGCAGCCCAAGCCATCGCCAAGGCGCTGGAGAGCAAAGATCAGCTTCAGGTATTCCTCACCTCGAGATCAGCATAACCAGTACAGTGGAGAGCAGTGACATCATATACATGGGCTTTAAATCTGCCCAGTTACCAGGCAACATGTACCGGTACCGGTCTTGGAGCCAATCCTGGTACTACTTCTTACATACAGGGAGGCTACACTGTGCTACTGTGCTTTAATGGGAGCAGGGTTCTCAGTGACATGTAGTGGTCAAGTTGAAAAGTACAACTCAATTTGTCTCATACTCCCCCCCCCCCCCCCCCCCCCCCCCAAAAAAAAAACTTGTTCTCAGGCTGCTGCCATTAAAACCCAATTAAAACCCAAAAGATGGATAACTTCTCCATTCTAGGCTACACTATATATATATATATGTATATAGTGGTATAACAGAGGCCTCATTAAAGAGGACCTGCTCCCAATGTGATTGTAAAAGGCTAAGGCTAATTCCTGTGTAATTATAGCAATAGTTCATACATTTACCTGATTATATGCTCATATTATTATTATTTTAAATTATTGTTCCGATTTTGCTGATATATATGGAACTCATTTCACTCAAATCTTTCCTACTGCACCATGAAATATTATAACAATACATCCATAGGATCTCGGAGCCACATAAGTACTTTGATTTAATAACATTCAGTTGATGGTGTGATCTTGTGATTAAGCAATTTCCAACTTAATATATTAAGATATATGTATGTAATCCTGCTCTACAAATAAATCTACTGTTGTTCAGTTATATCAAATCACTCACTCCTGTCACAAACTGTCTTTCAGAGGTGCCATTGGAGCGACATGTTCACTGGAAGGCTGCGATCTGAAATCCCAACAGCTCTGGTGAGTGTTTTAGCTGCTGGTTCGTGCAGTTTTTGTGATCTATCTTTAATTTCAATTTCCTCTGTCGTGCTTTCCTCAGAGGTCATTAGGCAGTGCATTAATGGTGGCAGGGGCCAGGCTGACTGAGTTAGACCTGAGTGACAACGCTTTTGGACCAGATGGTATCAGGGGAATTGAGCAGCTGCTGAAGAGCCCGTCCTGCCACACCCTGAGGGAACTGAGGCTCAACAACTGTGGCTTGGGGATTGGAGGGGGAATGGTGAGATAATATTTTGATATTGATCTGGATTTAAGATAAATCACCGCTGAAATCTTCCATCATATATAAGTAACTGTGGTTTCTGGTTTCTGTAGATCTTGGCTGAAACTCTGATGGAGTGCCACAGACAGTCATCAGCCCTCGGAGCTCCGCTTAAACTGAGAGTGTTCATCGCAGGCAGGAATCGCCTGGAGAATGATGGAGCCTCTGCGCTGGCCAAGGCCTTTCAGGTACAAAATACTGTACATGCTCGATATGTTCCGAAGTGTCTGAGATATTGGATGCAGGAGGTGATAGGAGGAGATATTGACATTGGAACTGGAACATTTTCCAGCCTTCTTGTCATGTGTATGGAAAGTATCGGAAGTAAACAGATGTGAGTAATTAGCAAGAACAATTCTCGAACCTCTCAGTTATCTTGGATTTTTGATTATATAGACTGAGTGCAACTGACTCAAAACTGGGATTAGAAAACTATATTTGCATGGAAATGGGATCCATGCACGTAATAAACATTGGCAGAATAATGACTTGGAGCATCAATGAGATAAGGACCAACACCAGTGTCAAATTCTTGGTTTTCCGCATTATTTAAAACGACCAGGGTTTTAAAATAGCAGCCCTCGTTAACTTTCTAACTTCCCTCCACTTGTCTACATCAGCTGATGGGCAGCCTGGAGGAAATCCACATTCCTCAGAATGGTATCAACTTCAAAGGTGCGACGGCGTTGGCCTCAGCCATACGACACAACCCTGAGCTCCGCGTCCTCAACTTGAACGACAACACCTTCACCAAGAAGGGAACTCTGGCCATGGCCCAGGTAAGGACTGTGTATATCTCCAGGCCATTCTCCATATGAAGACTTAAGGTATGAAGGTGTCCTAAGCGAACAGTTCCCTCCTTATTTCTTCTCCCGACTGTAAGGCACTGAGGTATCTGAGGCACATCCAGGTGATCAACTTCGGCGACTGCCTGGTTCGCTCTGAGGGAGCCATCGTTCTGGCTGCAGTCCTGAGAGAGGGACTGCCAATCCTCAAGGTGGGTCCACCATCAAAGCTCAGCTTCGTTTTTCCTCTTTTAACAGCAAAGTTGAGTCCGGTCTCGCATGTGCCTTTTTCCCCCAGGAGCTGAATTTGTCATTCGGTCAGATCACGGAGACGGCAGCGCTCGTGGTGGCTCAGGCGGCCATGGACAAACCTCACATGGAGAAAGTAGATCTGAACGGTACATACTGTGTCTACAAGACTTGTTTGTAGACTTGTTCACTTGGTCACAGAATTTCTTGAAAAATATTGATGGCGCAGAGATTGCAACGGCTGTCTTTGACCTTGACTGCGACAGGTAACTACTTGGGCGAGGACGGCTGTGAGGCTCTGAGAGAGGCAATGGAGAACATGGACAAAGGAGACATGCTGGCGTCGCTCAGGTTCGGCTGTGTGCATGTAACATTTCGAAATTCAGTCAGTCCCTTATGAAAATGTCTTCTAATGGGTTGTGGGAAGTTAGCGTCAATAATGGAACAGCAGTTTTGTCCATTTCAATGTATTGTAGCGATGATGAGGGAGAACCAGATGATGATGATGATGATGATGAGGAGGAGGAGGAGGAGGAGGACGGTGATGGTGAGGGCCATCACGATAATGACCAGGTGGATGAAGAGGGCGATGAGTGTGATGAAGACAACCAGGACAACGAAGACAATGTCAAGGAAAATGGAGTGACGAGAAAAGACGACAGCCCAGTGAAACTTCAGAGCTCAGTAAATACATGAAGCACACGCAGAGATATTTTTCTACTTCCGTGTGTTCGCTGTTTTATGAAAGTGACAGAATTTGATATTAAAAGTTGTTAGGTTTGTGTGTGTGTGTGTGTGTGTGTGTGTGTGTGGCTGTTTTCATTGTGACTCTGTGTTCACTTACAGGCAGAAATCACGTCTTTCCTCAGCAGCCCTTCTGTTCAGAGGTTTCTTCAGCTCGGAGAGATGAGGACAAGTCTGGTCCTACAGGTGGGGATTTCACAGTGTCTCAGCGGCTTGTTGGCAGACAGTTGTTACAATCTGTTGCTGACAATCGTTCCCATTCCTAACAGGTTGACGCGTCTGAGCCACAAAATGCTGCGAACATGTTATTGAAAATCGCCTCGTTGTACAGCGAGGAACCAGAGACGAAGATCGCCGTTCTCGAAACTACCGGTAAGTAAAATGCCACAGTTCCTCGATGTGGTGTTGAGGGATCTGAGTGAGTCCACTGATCACTGGTCATGACTTTTGTCCCACAGGCGATATGCTGAAAAAGCTCCTCTGTGGTTCAGCCATCGAGTCGTACTGCTTCCTCTCCACGCTGCTGGTCAGCATGGGGCTCCTCAAGGTGCAGTGCGGCTCTTCTTCCAACTCGGAGTCAGACCTGCAGTCTGAAGCTAAAGTGACGTTTGTCTTAACGAATGGGTTCATGGACGTTTATGTGTTTTTGCGCCGCGTTTACAGGGAGAGGTAAAGGTGAAGAAGGTGTCCCTGGCTCCAGGCCAGCTGTTGTGTTTGGAACATGCCGTTCAGCAGGGTTACTTCTCCCAGCATCAGGCCCTGCTGCTGCATAACTTCATGTCCAAGTAAGCACGGCGGGTGGTCAAAAGCAACTAGTGTCTAATGTTGACCCACATCACATCATGCGCTAACCCTGTTATTGTGATTGTGATGATACCAGAGAAGAACGAAAAGCCAGCTAATGGTCAAAATATGTTTATATGGAATTTAAAAGTTGAATTACATCTGCTTTTCTGATCGTTTTTCTGTCTGTTCAGGAGTTGCGATGCTCTGAAGTCCTGCTGTTCTGCCAGAGAGAGACTGAGCTCCGCTCTGGAGAAGAGGTGCCATGACCAACTCTGATCCGAACACCTCCAAGTCTCACACACACACACACACACACACACACACACACACACAGACACAGACACACACACACACACACACACATACACATACGTGCTCGCCCTGCGCTGACATAACCTTTTTCTACCCCTAAACCCGTTGGGATCCTTCACACATGAACATTGGACTCTGTGAACCACTGATCATCTTTGTATATTTTATGAAGGCCTGACAACCACTGTCCAGAATCTCTTCATTTTTTATTTTTCTACTTATGTTTGGGACTTATATTTTTCTAGAAAATGTAGACGCAATGAAAATATAGAATACATATCAGAAAACTGTGAAAAAAAAAGAAAAGTGATACGGAACATGAGTGAAGTTAAGAAATAAGTCCATCTGGCACTTTGCAACATATTGTTTTGCGTTAAGTTGCATAGAGTTTCATCGTTCACAATGAATCAACGGGTTAGTGACAATGGACTTCAGCTTTTTAAATGATTCACAAATGAAGAGATTCAGGTCATTTCTTGCGAAATAGGAACAGATTTCATTTCAAATGTGCTGAACCTTTGACTCTATGTCTTACACTGAAAATTAGCTGAGATACAAAAGTGCAGATCAAAACAAACATGTTTACACCCTGCAAAGACCTACAGTTACAATCGATACTTCTTGATTAATTAGTCAGCAATAAAGAGCTGACTATGCTGACTCTTCTTTACAAACAATTTCTTTTTTTTGTGATCGCTTATTTGAAAAATTGCTCGGTGAAGTGAGAGAAGAATTTTTCTGTCCAATCACAATCACCACTCTGCTGCTCATAAGGTCCAGTCAAGACCGAGCTCAGTGTGCATCAGACTGTGATGAGGGATGGGCAGCACCACATACACACACACACACACACACAAACCTGAATACACACAGTGTGTGTGTTGCCCTGCACTGAGCGGTCGTAACACTGTAGAGCTCAGGGGACCAGTTTTACCTGATGTTTCATTGTATCTTATTACAAGAATATGCTCTTATGTAACTTTGCTGCGCGCGCGCACACACACACACACACACTGAGATGTGTGTTACCTCATGTAGCTGTTGCTGTCTTAGTGATGTGATAGGAGTAATTAAGGGAAGGATAGGAGGAGAAAGGAAAACACTTTGATGACATTTAGATTGTCTGAATATCATTAGACTGTGTCAAGACTGCATCTCTATTCTGCTGACCACATTGAACGTTACGTCTTAAATAAACAAATCTTAACGAGCCTTACTCTTTGTCCATGACTCATGATTTATTCATCTGTAGGGGATGGAATTTTTATCATTACTACTTTCACCAAGGAGCCTGTGTTTCATTTTGTGCAACGTTTAGTAAGATCAGAGAAAAACGTCCCGACTTTCTACCACTAAACTCAATGGAAGAACACACCTGTTGTGTTCTGTTTTTCTATTCGTTGAATGGCGCAGTGTGAAGCACACAATGACATCTGCTGGCGAAGTGTAAGGTTGCAGTTGAATAGTGAATACAGTTGCGTATTAGTCATATTTACTCTACTTACACCGTTGAAAAGATTTTAATGTCAATGGAACCCTGCCTTCATCAGTGTGCCGAGGTGGGAGCTGGAGGTGTGTGTGTGTGCGTGTGCGTGTGTGTGTGGGTGTGGATCTTGTCAGTGAATGAAGGGATAAGCAGAGTTTGTTTTGGATGTGGGGGACAGACTGGGGCAGAGCTGCAGAGGGAGCACAGACTGTGAGAGTCAGCGGCCGGAGAACGACCTGCAGCCGGACGGAGCAACCATGGTGAGTCTGTTATCCAGTCATCGAAATATGCTTATTTTTTTTATTTTATATTTGACACATGTTTACCATCTAAAGTCAGATGATACATGATAAAGTTGTGTCACTCTTGATGTGTTCTTTTAATAGCTGAATGAGTGAACAAAGGGTTTATGTTGTCATCTTAAAGGTGCAGTGTGTACGATTTTTGTCACTTCTAAAAAGATCCCAAAACAATTACCGGTACATACCATCATTTTCATGAATTTAAAATCGCCTAAATTATTTTTTTCCATTACCCTTAAAATAAGCCCATATATTTACATGAGGAGCGGATCCTCTCTAAGGGGGCCGCCATGTTTTTACAGTAGCCCAGAGTGAACACACTAAACATCTTTTTTTGCGTTTTAATGACAACCGACGTCCACCATAGGTTCTCCCGGATGCTCATAAAGGATGAAGGTGAGGTGGTGGATACAACATGCAACTTCACCTCTGGATGTCACCAAATCTTACACACTGCACCTTTAACCATAATAATATGGAGATGATAGTAGAACCAAATGTATAATGACTTGGGAAAAGCTGTAACTCCTGGTTGAAGCACTCGGAGGGGATGGAAAATGCTCCTCTCACCGTCCCTGGCCTGAGGACAGACGGTGTTTTCACAGGAAACTCATTCTGGCACAAGACTGACACGGAAAGACACACTGTGCGTCTTTGTGCACGGCAGCTCCTCTGCGGTCGGTGCTGTTGATTCCCTGGGGGACGCACACAAACACTCCGGCCTGAGGAAATTCCTCCGGCTCTAGTTTCTTGGCCCCCCCTGTTTCATTACAGGAGGGGGGGGGGCAGGGGGCGTAGGAACTAAAACACTGTATGCTGCTAGTGATTTCAAATAAACATGAATGAATGAGTTCATGAAATCCATTGCTGATTCATGCATTCTTCGATGCGGTGGTTTTTTATGTTTAATCCGGTCGTGATTTGGAGAACCTTTGAGTCCGGAGCTGTGGAGCTTTTCATGTCCATTCCTGTGGATCAAGACTGTTGATCCGACATGGGAATGTGATTGTAAGGCATTCCAGTGAAGACTACAGCAGCCTGGTCCAACCAAAATGATACTAATCCCCAAGAAATACAGAAGGATGGAGATATACTTCGTCAAACTGAGGTTTGGGAGGGAAGAGTGAGACAACGGAGACTTTCTCTGGGTGTGGGTATGTGGGTACCGCATGAAAAAATGAATCCAATCTGCCCCAATCGAAATCAATTAAGTCATATCAGGTTGAAGTGTTCTGCGGGGCATTAGCACACGATGTGTTATTGTGACCTTTGTAAAGTCTGCAGACAGGCACCATGTTACTGAGGTTAGCAGCGGTACAGATCCAATTAAGTAACACAAACATCATGTACATGTTCAGTCCATTGATTCTGAGATCCAGAAAATCCTCACAGATATGCAATCTACACACCTAAAGCAGCCTGACTGCAGCTCCAACCACACCCGACTCACCAACCATCAACTTGGTCAGCCAACCACCCAACCAGTCATTTAGTCAGCCAACCAACCAACCCCTCACTCAGTCAGCCAAACAACCAACCATTCATTCAGTCAGCCAACCACCCAACCCACCAAACAGCCAGCCAACCAACCAACCACTCATTCAGTTAGCCAACCAACCAACAACCTCCCAACGAATCAACCAGCCAACCATTCATTCAGCCAACCAACCAAACAAACAACCAACCAACCAACCACCCAACCAACCAACCAGCCAGCCAACCAACCAACCACTCATTCAGCTAGCCAACCTACCAACAACCTACCAACCAAGCAACCAGCCAACCAATCAACCACTCATTCAGTCAGCCAAACAACCAACCAACCAACCAACTATTCATTCATTTAGCCAACCAACCCACAACCTACCAATAAACCAACCAGCCAACCAACCAAACCAACAAACCAACCAACCAACCAACCAATCAGCCAGGTAACTAGCCAACCAAGCACTAATTCAGTCAGCCAGCCAACCAACCAACAACCTACCAACCAACCAACTAGACAACCAACCAACCTACCAACCAACCATTCATTCAAGCAGCCAACCAACCAACCAACAACCTACCAACCAACCAGCCATCTGATAACCCAACAAACGGCTTAGACCTAACTATCCCACCAACCGGTCAACCAACATCCTGCTGTTGACATCGTGTCCAGTGTGTTCCCACTGAGCCTCCTTCAAGTGTAATAATTATGAATAACAATAACATCCTGTGATTAAAGTCACTGCTGTCATTTCCTCTCAGACAAACTCCCGCCTCTGTGCTGACGCCCTCTGGGTCCCAGTGCTCAGCCTGCTCCTCCTCCGCATCCCTGCAGCGCACACAGCGAGATGTCCACAGCAGTGCATCTGCGACCAGATCCAACTCACGGTCACCTGCGCCAACAAGAACCTGACTCAAGTTCCTCCCACCGTGGACGAGGTTTCTTGCCACACACTTGCAGCATTCACGGCGGTTTCGGCAGGAAAATCAGTTGACATCTGACTTTCATTTCCACGTAGATCACGGTGAAGTTAGATCTCAGAGGCAATGACATCCAGGAACTTCCAACCGGGGCCTTCAAACACACGCCCTACCTGACTCACCTGTCGCTGCAGCGCTGTAACATCCGCAAGGTGAAGGAGGGCGCGTTCCGCGGCCTCGGTCGCTTGGTCTTCCTCAACCTGGCCAACAACAATATTGACATCCTCTACCAGGTGGTCATCCAAACACAAATTCTACCACGTCTAACACCACATTTGTTTCTCATATGTGTTGCCCTGCCTTCTTTGCCCAAATCTCTATCTCTATTTGTCGTGAGATCAGGAGTCGTTGGATGGTCTGTCCTCGCTGAAGCAGCTTATGATCGATCGTAACCGCGTGGAGGAGATCCAGCCCGGAGCTTTCACACAGCTGGGCTTCCTCAACCTACTCTCCCTCACCCACAATCAACTGGTTTACATCCCCAACATGGCCTTCCAGGTTCGAGCCTGAGCCACAAGATGACTACCATTCTTAATTGTCTCCTGTTTTGGGGGTCAATGAGGGGGTCATCATAAACCTCTTCTCCTTCCAGGGCCTGCAGAACATCAAATGGCTCCGTCTCAGTCACAACTCTCTGAACTACCTGGACACGGAAGCCTTCGCTGGTCTGTTCACACTCACCCGGCTCAGTCTGGACCACAATGAGCTGCAGTTCTTCCCCACAGAGACCATGACGAGGTAGCGCAGGCGGCAGGCTGTTAATCTCGACCAATCAGACCTGTGTACCATAACATCTGACAGAGCACACCTCTTGGTTTCAGGGTCTAGAGGGAAAATGGCCAAACAATTGATCACTTTCTGCCTTTGTCTATCCAGACTACCAGAGGTGACTCGTCTGGATATGGGCTACAACCCCATGACGTACCTTGGGGAGGAGGCGGTGTCCATGGCCAAGCTCACTCAGTTGTTCCTGGACCACATGTCTCTGCAGGATATGGCCAACACAGCCATCATGAAATGCCCCAGCCTCACCCACCTGGACTTTAGCTACAACCAGCTGCGTGTCATCCAGCCATTCTCTGAGGGTTCACCCAAGCTGGCGCGCCTCAACCTAGCCGGGAATCCCATCAACTGCAACTGCTACTTGCGTCCACTTAGGTACGGCAGACCTCTCTAGATCCTGTACAGTCAACTGTGAGGCAATGATCCCCACTATGACCTTTGCTGTGCCGCAGAGAGTGGGCCATCCGTGGCAAGGTGAAGCTGATGGGGACATGTGGGGGGCCGGCCCATCTCTCTGGGGAGAACCTGGAGGCCGTCTACCCCTCAGAGCTGCGCTGCCAGAGCCAGGAGGCCATGCTGAAGGCCGAGTTTGAGGAGGCGGCCAGGATCACACCACCACCCACTGAGGCGCCAGAGAACAAAGTCAAATGTCCCGCCAACTGTGACTGTCAGGTGAGTGGGTTCCAGGAGGAACGTCCGTGTAGTTCACAGATTCGTTTGGACTTCTCATTCGTCATTGCATGAAAAGTCTTGAGCCTTTGACTTTGGGAAATCGATGTCGCTACATGACATTTAAGATGGAGTTCTACTTTGTGAAAAACGTGCTTCTTTGCTTTTACTGAGATACAATAAGCATATTCAAAGCAAACAGGGAGCATGCTTAGAGGAGCCCTGACGACAATTTTTAAAACATCTTAATATTACTAATATAACCAAACGTCAATCCATGTCAAGACAGAAATGGATGGATTACAGTTTGGATATCAAGAAGTTCTAATTGAAAACCTTTGGTCCTCTCGTGGACTCTTTTACTCAGTCGAAAGATGAATTTTGGTTTAAAGCAACAGGTCACAGCATTGAGTGACATCTAGTGCTGTAGTTGCGTGTTGCAGCTGATTATCTCTCACAACACGCTTCCCTTACAAGCACGAAGGAGAGCCTTTGGCGGCCATCAGCTCAACCATTAAAACTCATTTATTTTATTTATAGATCAAAGAAAAAAGGTGGTTCAACATGGCTGCCCCCGAGTCCTTACAGAGAATCCCCTGATGGAAATATTAAGGGATTACTCTAGGATGAGAAAAAAATAATTGTAATCAGGTGATCATTTGCTTATAGAAATCATCATTCATTCCTGCCAAAATGAATAAAAAATTATTTCACCCATAACTTACTCACTGCACCTTTAAAATCGTGAGGTTTCGAAACTCCAATTGCCATTGGCAATATCACACCAATCACCTTCTGGTCATGGCACATGCAGCTAAGTCAATGGACATATGTAGTGATATCGGACTCAACAGCGCTGACTGTAAATAAAGATGGATGACTAGTCTCCACCTTCATCACAAAACAACAACAGCAAGCTTTGTCCCCTCCTGTGTCCTTCCTGTCTTCAGGCCGAGACGCACCACTCTACGTGTGAAAATCGCGGACACAGCAAAATCCCGCGGGGTTTCTCTCCCACCACGCGCCTCCTCGACCTGCGTGGCAACCACTTCCACTACGTCCCGAGCAACAGCTTCCCTGGCGTCGGACAGGTGGTGTCCCTGCACCTGCAGCGCTGCAAGATCGTGGAGGTGGAGAACGGGGCTTTCAACGGGATGAAGGGACTGATCTACCTGTACCTGTCGGAGAACGACCTCACCTCCCTCGGCCCTGACGCCTTCAAAGGTCTTCTAGAACAGTCTCAACATCTCGGATTTGCATTTGTGACTAATCGGACTTTATCCGTCTTGGCAACGTACCAAAGACATCGGTTGTTTTGCTTTGTGGAGACAACAGCAACAGATCATGTGATACCACTTTCTTACCGCTAGAGTGAGTCACGATGAGCCACCGCCGTGCTCAGACCGCCTCTCGACAACATCGGCCATTTTACCTCAGGTCATGCAGATTATCTTTGGGCTGTGGAGAGGCAGCAATCATGCCAGGAACCAACACACCGTCGGTGTGGACGACCAACAATCGAGAACAGCAGCTGAGGCTGTTCTGAAGAACTCACGCTGCCACTGGGGCCCTTTATTGGGAACTTGCAACATTGTTTCAGACCATTGATTTGACATCTTAGTGATAATTATATTTCTGAAGAGTCTGATCGTCACGGTAGTGTGATTCAGAACAGTTATTCATGCAAAAGTGCCCGATTTATATAGTGAACAACTTTTTCATTAATTAGGCTAATGCATGGTCTCACACTGTACTGCCATCTGTTGGTCATAAAACATCCCCTCTTGTCCGCATCCACAGGTCTGCCTCAGTTGACTTACCTTCACCTGGAGAAAAACCGCTTCACCACCTTCCCCCGGGGGGCCTTCAAACTGGTGCCCGGTCTGCTCGCACTTCACTTGGAGAACAACAACATCGCCAAACTGGAGCCGGGCATCTTGACCGGGGCAGAGGGCCTCAGGGCTCTGTACCTCACCGGGAATGCAGTCGATCACATCGCGCCCAGGGCTTTGGAGCAGGCCAGAGATCTTGACACGCTCCACCTGGGAGGGAACAAGCTGAAGGAGGTTCCCACTGAAGCGCTGAGCAAGACGGGGAACCTCAGAGACCTGAGGCTGTCCAGGAATTCAATTCGCTGGGTGGGGCCGAGCGCGTTCCAGCCACTGGAGAGGTCACTGAAGGAGCTGTATCTTGATCACATGGGTCTGGAGAAGGTGAGCCAACCTCGGGTGGCCGTTCTGATCGACTCCAGGCTTCTGTCTGCTTCAAATGTCTGAGTGAGTCACTGTGAACCTCCAGATGTCGCAGAACTCCCTGGCAGGCCTGGGCTCTGGGCTGAGAAGCCTCTTTCTGGAGGGAAACCAGCTGGAGGAGGTGCCTGACTTCCACCCCCTCACTTCTTTGGAGGTTATCAACCTGGCAGACAATCCTCTGATGTGTGACTGCCCCCTGCTGCCACTACGCCTGTAAGACAACTATTCAATCAGAATCAGAAAGTTAGATTGTCCATTGCCGTTAACTGAATAAACTAGTGATCTATAGTCCACCAATCAACGAATTATCTTGTCTCTCGACCTCTCAACGTTTCATGCTACATTACATCCATTCAACTACATAACAGTGTGCCAACATGGATTGTGAACGTCATGTAGTTGGTGCCAGTTTTAATTCCCGTCTCCTTCTAGGTGGATCGAGAAAGTCAACCTGAAGGTCCGAGCCACGTGCAGCAACCCCCCTGAGCTGAAGGGTCGCAGGGTCAAGGACGTCCACGTCTTCAGAGCCTGCCCTGGAGGGGAGAACCTGCCCTCCGTGCTCACGGTCACTCCAAAACCTGCTAAGGCTCCCAAGGCAAACAAACCCAAACCGATGCACCTCAACGGCCTCAGGCACGTCAAGATGCTCAAAGCCAAACCCAAAGCACACAGGAATCCCGGCACCAAGAGAGCAGCAGCCAAGAAAACCAAGAGACGCAGCATGGCTTAGATCTACAGTCTTTGGAGTTTGGGCCAAAGTCAAAAGATTCACTGGCTCAACGTTGGATTTAAAAACTGTGAAGACTACTGCCAGTCGGTTCTCTGTAAACGTATGTTTTTTTTATTTGTATTTTTTTACCACGTTTGCTCCCTGATCAATACAACATAGTAAAGGGTCAGTCTTCATCTGCCAGGCCTCACGATGGTTAGACCCAAAGGCTTTAAGCTCTACTGCAGCTGTTTGAGGGATGCAGTTGGCAAAAAGGATTATTATTATTATTATTATTATTATTCAATAATACATTTTATTTATAGGCACCTTTCAGGACACTCAAGGTCACCATACAAAAACAGCAACAATAAATTCAGAGAGAATTTAATGAGGAGAGGAGTTAAAGAGAAAATGCTTGTCTTGGGTCATCTGAATGACTATAGAAAACAATGTGAGCCCTGGCTTCACGCTATTTATCCTTAACCACTACATCACAACCTTAGACTTATGCAGCCAACAAAAAGTAAATAACACCTCATATGGCTATATGATCACGTGACCCATAATGATCACTCATATCTCGTTAATAAAGGGGAGCTCAAATGAGGGACCACTGTTTCCTGGATCCAATACCGACGGCTTGGTAGTCTGAAAACCGACCATGCAGGTCCTTACGACCATGACACAGTGATTGTGGGAAGGTTCGTGCTCTGTGGTTGAAATCAGATCATGATCACATTCGTTTGCTAAACCGGGATTGAGATATTGTGCAGTAAAGATAAAGTACCAGTTGTCCCCATACTAATATATTGTTGTCATAGTCAGAATTCTTGGGACTAGTGGTTTGAAAAAGTAAATAATACAACACCACCGTTGCATGTCTGTGTCCATGTGAATGTTTGGACTCACTTTGTCAAACGTTTTCCTTATGGTATTCATGGGATTCACAAGGAGCGAATGAACAAGCCCGATATCGCACCGCTTACGAGCTTGTAGGAGAACCTTCAATAGGCTTCCATTATAATTCAGTCAAAGGGTGTTATTTGTCCATTCTGGGCTACTGTAAAAGCACTTGTGCAACACAGTCGTTTCTTTGCTGTAAAATAGAGCTCAGACTAGTATAATGAAAACAATTCACACATTAAGATGATTATTATGCAGAATTTAACAAAGAAGTACACAACTTTGTAATCCATTTCTGGCAACCGTTTCAATTTCAACTCAACCTTACACACTGGAGCTTTACGATGCACCAACTATTACCACTCTTTTTATTTGCCCCCCGAACATAGACTTCGATCATCTGTCTCCTCTGGGGCTGAGTGATGTGAACAAACATTGCAGTAAAAACGTTTCACAAATCCTATGAACACAATGAATGTCACGTTAATATGTCTCCAAACACTGACTGAATGCAGGGGTTATACATTCTTCCTGGAAGAGAAGTTCGTGACCAACACATAAATCTGAGGTAGATCGGTTGTTACATTTGTCCATCATATCGATATCGGCCTTTTGCTGTAGTTGATGAAAATGACATTGATATAATTACGGGTATTACTGATCAGCCCAGCTTTCAAATCAATATGTTGTCGTGATTTCACACCATCTTGTCGCCGGCTCTTTGCGTCTCCACCTTTTCAACATTCTCCGAACCCCTCACGTCTGTTCCTGCAGCCTCTGTACTGCTCTCCAGTTCTACATCCATTGAACTGTCTTCGTCTTCGTCCCCGTCCTCTTGGTCCCGCCTTTGTCTTTCAGTTTCACTCTGCTCCGTGATGCTCACAGCGCCGCTCTCTTCCAATGACCCCTGCTCTTCAAATCCCTCATTCGTCTTCATCTCCTCATGTGCTACGCTCTTCTTTGGCACATCCTGTCGTCCGGACGCTCGCGATTCCTCTTCATCCTCCTCCTTTTTGATGGCGTTCTGACGGATCTGTTGAGTTCTGTCTGGAGGCTCGATGGGCGTTTCCATCTCCACCTCCTCGACTTTGACCTGCACCGCGAAAACTTAAAAGAGAGTCAAGTTAGAGATTTGCCAGAATTGTGCCACGAAAAAAAATGTAGGTAAAGATTTTGTCCTCTTACTCTCCTTTTCCTCTGACTCTGTCTTGGGCTGAACGAGAGGCAGTTTTGGAGGAGGACAGAGGTGGGACGGCCCCGAGGGTCTACTAGCGACATTGCCCTCAGACTGTTGGTCATTATCCTCTGCAGCCTGCTCATCAGAGAGCCTCTTCCTTCCAAACCTCCGTTCTAGAGAAAGAAAAACAAAACATTGAAGAGGCAGTTTTTCATATTTTTCTACACATGAGAGAGAACGCATGCACGTCTGAAACAAAACTCTTACTCCTCCTTCCGAAATGAGTTGGCTTGTGTTTCTTGGTCCGAACCACTTCCTGTGTGGCGACATCAACTGGGGGAGAAAAAAAAAACAAAACAAAAAGAATAAAACTATTTTTAATACAATTATTAACGTCTAAAACACATCTGACCAGCGTCCACTGTCACTTCTAACTCGATCCCTACCTACAGTTATCTGCAACATTAAAATGTAAACACAATCAATCAATATAAGTGTCGGCTCCTTTGTGTTACCTGGTGCAACACTGGCTAAAAAGTTAAGTCCATCTGAAATGTGAGCTCAATCTAAGGTCACGTAAACAATTAAAAATACTATACTATTCAACCATCAAAAAATGGTAATAAGTTCAACTTTATCGTATACGGTTGACATTGAATTCATTCGTTATTTGATGCTATAGAAACATGGATGAAATGTCATGGTACACAGCTGTTTTGTGATTGGTCGAGCACATGTATTGGCTCGCTCTTGCCTCCATTGTTTCATGCCCTGAACAATAAAAGGAGACTCGGGCTTCGCTCAAACACGAGAGACGTTTAAGTGAAAGGAAGTGGAGAGGTGTCGTCCATCTTTGTCTTTCATGGGCTTTGGTAGACTTAGCCCGTGTGGCTGCACTGACTCCGCCCACATATGGACACAAGTGAAGAGTTTTCTATTCATTTCGAATCCAAGTCTCAAGCCACGAATGATCTGGCGGTGGGTCCTGAACCTGCGAGCGAGCTGTGACGAACCCGGAGATTGAACGAATCAAAACGAAGATCGGATATAAACATCTCGTCATTCACATTTCAAAAATATGTGTATTGTTACTGAACGCTCTACGTTACATCTATTGCACGTCTGTCCGTCCTGGGAGTGGATCCCTCACTCGTGACTCTCCCTCAGGTTTCTACCTTTTCTTTTTTTCCCCTGTTAAAAGGGTTTTTTCCCCCTGGTGGTTTTTCCTTACTCTTGCTGAGGGTCTAAGGACAGAGGACGTTACCCACCCCGTGAAGCCCCGTGAGACAAGCTGTGATTTGTAAATGCGGGCTATATAAATAAATAAACTTTGATTGATTGATTGATTGATTGATTGATTGATTGATTTCAGACGCATACCAAGTCCAGGAGGTGGCTGCAGCTGGTACCCGGTGAGCTCACACCAGCCCACAGGGTAGATCTCTGGGGACTCGTGGTCGATCCACTGGTCGAACTCGTCTTCCCAGCCGTCGAAGTGGATGAGCAGCAGGCGACCGACGCAGCGCTTCACAGTGGCCACGCACACCAGACGTGGCTCCATCAGGTCCACCGCCTCCAGCTTCATGTTGACAGAGAATCCGTGACCTGGGTTGTCCTGAGGAGAAGCATGATTCATCGCACGGATAAGGGCGCATGCTCTTGTGAGCAGGCTTGCTGGCGATCACGGTCTTTGGGTGTCACGAGGGTTTGCTGCACACCTGAGGATATTCAACACTAAATCCATGGTAAGAACAGGAGAGAGCACGGACATCGGGACAGGTTTAACCCCTTTTGAAGTTTTAGGATGCACACGAGAAGATGTAGCCTGAAAGTAAGACCACGCAGCTAAGAACTTCACAGTCTGGTCTGGTGGAGAAGTCCTGAGAATGTGACTTTAGAAGGAGAACAAAGGCGGGGTGTGGGCTGTGATCTGGCCACTGCACTTGTGATGACGCATGCATGCTCCTCTTTGACTAACGCAGTTTTCCACTGACGCCAGTGGTTGTAACATCAAACATGTTTGATATTCACGATTTGCCATCAAACTGGCTCCGACTCCGGCAGCACTGACATCATTTCCAAAAGCCCTCAAACGTCAGGATTGTTTCGACGGATCATCGGCTCAGAGTTGCCTCGGACCGCGAACTCCCCTGATTGTCAGGAGGGCACATCGTGTCTCAAGTCCGCCTGATTATCCTCAAGGGGGCAGCAACTCCAGACAAAGAACGCAACTTCAAATTCTGTGTTATCTCGGGACTTCCTGTCTTACTGTGATAAACAGTCGTGGAGGAGCAGGTGTGGAGCTGGTCTCTTTCAGGTACCTTTCCCAGGTGAAGGTGCTCGGGTTGTAACCTGACAGTGAATGACATGGTTTCATCAACGCGAGGAGAAAGCCACGCAGCACAACCGAAACCCAGGAAACATGTGACGACGGAGTCAGAGCCGTCGTTTCAAACAGCAGTTATGGTTTCACCTTGTGGTATGGTGAGAGGGATGCGGTTCCTTTTACAGAAGTTTACCGGCAGGATGGCGTGAGATGATGCGTGGTAACAAAACCAGTCCGACCTGTTGCCAGATCCCGGACCATCGATACTGATCATCAGGTAGCCGTCCAAGAGCACCTGGAGAGGTGGACGAGGGAACGAACGGGAAATGACTGAGAGAAGAACATGGGGGGGGGGGCGGGGGG
>JAFBJT010111563.1:74296-169333 GCA_016785325.1 Chascanopsetta lugubris
CGGGCCAGGGGCCCCGGGAGGGGGGGGGGGGGAAAAGAAGGGGAATGGAGGGAGAGAAGAAGAGGGGGGGGGGGGGGGGTGAGGATTTAAAATGGTCACCTGAAAATCTTAAAGTCTTACCTTGCGGACGGTGGCCACACAGATGTTTCCCAGGTTCACAGGATCAATGGTTTCAAGCTTCATCCCTTCTTCATAGTAACTTCCTGCCATGTACACAAACCTGGGCTGCAGACAACACGGAGGTCAACGTGTCAATACTACACATAGGTTTTCTCGACCACTCGGAGGCGGACGCGAGACCAGGGATCGATCTACTGTGTTTCAGATGTGACGAAAACGGTGCCGTGGTGTTTGAACTGTTATACTTCCAGCGCAGTGACACTTTGGTAAGTGAGAGACTGGTTGTGTGACCACTGCGCTCTGTAAGACGGTAAGATTGGTCTTACCGTTTTAAAGAGCTGGGCTGAGGGGGTTAAGCTGTTCCTCACAGTAGAGGAAACACTTCCTATGGAAAGAAGAAGAAATGTGTTGAGGTGAAATCATTCATTTCATATGGGTTCACAGTTTGCCTTCCGATGCCTGAGAGAGGGAATGTGCCCATGTAGTTTGATCACTTAAAGGTGGAGAGTGTAAGATTTGATGACCTCTGGGGGTGAAGTTGCATCTTGTATCCATCACCTCACCCTCACCTTTCTGAGCATGCGGGAGAACTTCAGTTGTTGACAGTCAAAAGATGTTTAGTACGTCCACTTTTATTACTTTAAATGCATGGCGACCTGCCCTCCTCACGTAAATATACAATCAATGGACTCATTTGAGGGTTATGGGGAAACAAATTAAACATTTCCATGATCATAAAGTCACGTTCATATCAGTATGTCATTGTTTTGTAATATCTTATAAAGTGACAAAAATGATGGGTATTAGAGTTTACCACTCAAGATTCGAAGTCATTTTGCATCTCCAGAGTTTAGCCGCTGTTTTTAATTGTTCATCTATTTTGACAACCTGACAACCTTATCAAATTAAACATAAACCTGTTGCAAATCCTGATCCAGTATTCATTACAAAATTCCTGCTATGTTGTCAATGCTTCCACGCCGTCAGTGGCATGTAATGATCAAACTCGTTCCTGGACTTACCGCGTGATTTCATGTCATGACCCACTTTGCTGGACCAGCCCGGGGGATGCAGGATGGGACTGAAGATGTGACACCACAGATCGCCGGCGTCATCGTCGGGCGTGTCACTCGGGTCCCTGTACGTCAGCCGCAGGCGGCCACCGACGATGGACTCGATGACGGCGACGCATGCTCGGCTCACGTGTCTGGGGTCCACCACCTCTACGTGCATGCCCGTCCTGAGCGGGGTCTTCATGCACTCTGACAGCTGGGGGGGGAGGGAGCAGCAGCAAACGGCACGGCATTTATTGAAAGCACTATTCTTCATACAAGTGTTAAAGCAGAGCCAGAGCGCCGCGTTTTTACCTTTGTGTAGAAATCGACAGGTATAGTGTTGGAGCCCACCAGCTTTTTCATGAGATACTCTTTCCAGTCAGTGATGTTCTGCTTCACATCTGCAGACGCACGTGATTGGACATGAGAACATATTTCATGACTATTCCTTACACAGGCTACCCAACACCGGTGTCTTACCAATACTATAACAACCTTGGCAAACACCTGCAGTCCATGTCGCGACAGCATTGTTTCAAATGTCAATTTTTTTTGGTTTTCCGCACAACTGGTCATTTGAAAGGGAAACGTATGGGAAATGTATCACCCCGTAGGGCTGCAGAGGGCGCTGTTGCTCAAGTACAATCAGCCAGAGACGCTCCGAACGCCCAGCATAAATGATTAGGGTGAAATGATTTCCATTCATATTGGCATATATTAATAATCATAATGATATTTTTTTTAATAACTGAAGGTTACCACCGGTACATGTTTGGGAGGGGAGGGTGAAAGATGCAAGGGACATTCAGCTGAGCTGAAACATGCAGGTTCACCCCTCTGTGACCAAAGCTTACATTCTCTCTCTATACCTACTATACCTATATTGACATGGCAGGTCAGGTCTGATTGGAGAGCGAATCCGTACCTTGTGGTGGCACCAGCAGTTTGCTTGTCAAGGCGCACCAACCAATCGGCTTCAGCTCTCCTGAAACGAGGCTGCACCAGAAGTCGTGGCTGCTGTCGTGCTCGAAGCCTTCGTATCGCAGCAGAACTTTATAACCTGCAGGGGGAGACGAGGAGGAGGGAGGTTACTCGTACAGAGAAGTGCATAAAGTCATTGTCAAACTTTGTTTGTATGACGCGATTGGCCTTACACACCGGCTATCTGAATGACAGAAGCGATCCAGTAGACTTTGCTGGGCAGAACGGCATTGGTGTTCAGGACCTCCACCTTGATTCCCAACATGACATCATCCCACTGGTCACAGAGGGGAGCCTATGGAGTGGAGGGCCACATACTTCATCAGAGATCGCTGTTTTACACCTTTGCACCCAAGAGTCATCTCGGCACAAGGCAAGAGTCATTTGTTTACATAGTCCCCTGTCCAATTTAAAATATTGACAACTGTCACAAGACAAGTTTCCTTGATCCGAAAGAAAGTTCTGTGCATGGTTTAAAATATGAATCTCAAGGCTTTAACAAACTTTTGCATAAATCATGAATTCGTACTTCCATGCAAAGCCCCTCCCTTTCAGAGGCTCACGTGAAGATGAAAAACGATACCATAACATGAAACAGTGAGGGACAAAACACTGAACATTTATCATGGGCAAGTAACGCAAATGATTTCAGCACGGCATGACTCACATGTCTGAAGCAAGAAACGGATGCTGCCAGGGACGTTTCCTTCTCCAGATACGGGCCCCACTGAAAACCTGACAATCCTGTAAGGAGATAGGAGTCATACAGGTGGAGTAAGTCACATACCGTCATACGCTGTACTGTGCTGCACTACTCCCAAACAAGCACCAAATACCAGTCTATTTAGTCTCTGCCGGATAAGTGTGTCATACATGCCACAACCTGAACTGTCAAAACTGTTTGACTGTATCGCAAGAGAAAATGCACTCGATCCATTTCTGCATACCTCCTCTAAGATACCCACTGTGTGTGAAGTGTTCACACGCCACGGATCAGGACGTCTCAATGCCGCTTCAGTTTGAAAGATCCAATGCGTTCAATTTCAATGCAGGTTACCGTTTTTTTACGGGCAAAATTAAAATAGTTCTATTGATGCTTTTATGAGTGCACAATCGGCACATTCTGTCAATGTAGGGTTAGCATTTTTGTAGAGCCATTTTTCTACAGTGACTCAGACTTTCACAATAACTATGGGTCCCAAGTGTGAGGAGTTTACTTCACGATGACAACAGATCATTATAACTTTGAGCAATTACAATCAATTTTAGAGGAAGATTATTCAATAAATAACTTCAACCCATATCCTTCTTATTGTATAGTTAGAGTATGAATGAAATGATTACATACCTTCAAGTCTTTTGGAGTTTAGATATGGTTTCTTCATACAGTTTGCCACAGCGCCTTTTCTGGAGAAGGGTTTTCCCTGAAGAGGAAGAGCACGAGAGAAAACAGTGAGGAGTGACATTCTATTATTGTTGTTATTCATCATCTGATCATTGTTCTACAAATCATCCTCATTCCTATGTGACTTAAAGACACAAGAACTCTTTGACCTCTTCTACAGGAATCTGAATGATTATAGTTTTCTTCACTGACGTGCAAAGAAAAAGGACAAGAGTGAATATAGGAGTGGTTAAAGAAAGAGACAGTACATGCAATGGGTTGATTTACAGTTTATTTCTCTGTGCTTTCATTAAAGTATAAACGTAACTATAAACATACACACGTGTACTGTTGAGCCACTACATATAATTTTCAATAAGAAAAATGACATGTTTATGTAAGTCTTGTTTTTCCTTTTTAATTCCTAGCAGCTTTTACACAGATTACTTTATTCTATATTATATACCGGGGCTGTAATTACTATTACTTGACTGAGCAGGAGAAATCATGGGGAAACAGAGGATGATCAAAAGCAGCAGCACGTTGACCGATACTCCTCCACTGACACCTGGCAGGCTTACAGCATGTATGTGTTATGCAATTGTTATGTATGTGTTAGGTATGTACATGACAGACTCAAAGAACACCACACATATATTTTTCTGAATGATGGTTTCATTCACTTTTGGCGCCTCTCAACGATAACCATTTTACGCTCAAATAAACAGGAGTTAACCTTCTATTAGCCGCCGCTGGAAGTATTTCAATTTCTATTTTTCCTCCAGTGCACTGAGGTTGTCGTGTTTTTACTCTAACGTGGGTGTTTTCATATTTAGAAACTGTCACAGAGAGAACTTAATGACAAGTAAGTGTCCTTGGTTTGGTGAGTGCAGCCTCTTCTTACCTTCAGACGTGCCAGTATAGATGTCTTCTTCGAGTTTGATGAGAAGGAGCGTGAACAGGAGCGGCTGCAGAAACGCTTGCTCCTGGAGAAGAATTCGCTGCAAGTGCCGGACGCACCGCACATCTCACACACATCTGTGAAAGGGAATACATATTGTGTAAAACACCAAACACTGCATACACACACTCATTCTGATCTGTATATAGTAGAACAAAACCCATTTCTGTGGTTGGCTCGTATAAATGAAATAAATAAACAAACAAAATCCTGAAAAGAATCTCATTTAAGATTACATTCTAAATCAAAATGTGTTATTTGCTTAATTTAAATCAACCATATATGTGTGCATTTTTGTTGAGTTATTTCTGATCACATCTGGATTACACATCACATTACATCTAACGAAAACATCAGAGAGAGAGAGAACATTTATTCGTTCTGCCCCTTTTTTGGGGCTCACTTGTTTGTTCATTTTCACTTCTGGTTGGTGCCTGGCAAATTCCCCCCGTCACATTTCCTGCAGCACCCTCCTGGTCAGCATCAGTGTGAGGAGCGGGAGCCGATTCACACTGTTCATCCTGTGCAGACAAAACGAGGGCGATGAATGTTGAGGAAAGGAGAGAGAGAGACAGACTATCACTTTCCTGCAGTGACCTTTAACTGTGCCGCAGTAATAATTACTCACGCTAATATTGGACTCTTGTGGTTCAGTTGCGATTCCTTTGGGCTGGGCAGGAGGCAGGCATTTCGCACAGCCTGCTCCGGTGCAGGAGAAACAGTGCGGCCACACAAACACTGTGGGAGCAGCTCCTGGCTTCAGCTTGAGCTTCAGAGGACCAGTCAGTGGTTTGGGCTCAAAGTATTCCTTCCCAAAGTGGTCACTGCAGAGGTGTGACTTGGGCGTGGCAACCCACTGGGAGCGGGTGCGCTGCACCTGCTTCTCCCATTTGCGGAACTCCTCACGGTCCTTGGGGAATTTAAACATAGTCACACCATCTTCAGCAGTTTTACCGCATGCAAAGGCCGCACAGCGGTACGGCATGATGTCTTCGGTTCAACAGGACAGTCTGTAAAACAGAGGCAGGACATGTATGTGGTGCACTCTTTATTGTCTGTGTTGTTGCCCAAGGGAAAGCCTTGAAATTAGGAATAGTAAAGTTACTCTTACAAAGATAAGGTTAAGTAGATCAGATTTAGTGATGTATACTCATGAGGCTGTAGAAGCTGAACACCCCTCACCTTACTCCTTTTCCAAACATATCGTAGCCTTTAAGTATCATCACAACCGACAGGGTCTTAGTTTGTCCATCCCGGGCTACGGTGCAAAACATAAAGGTGCAACATGGCTGCCACCGTAAAGCGGACCTGCTCCTGATGTAAAAAGGTGGCGTCATCATGGGTTCATTAAAACAATATACTTGAATACTTGGAACAAATTAAATTTGAATGGATATTAAATAGTCCTGTAATTTAGGTCGATAGACAAGTATGATCACCTTGGTGGATTTATAACATTTTGGGTTCATTCAATGTGAACATTTTCAGAATGTACCGAGGGAAAGATTTTGACTTGTTGTTGTTTATAGGTTAGTATGCTATAATTACTCTGGTCTGGCCCAGTTGAGGTCAAATTATGGCGCAAGTGGCCCCTGAACTCAAATGAGTTTTACACCCCTGATTTTAGGCGAACATAAGTTCCCCTACATGTTATGAGCAGTCAACTGACTGCACCTGTTACCATTACCAGTGCTATTAGCAGTTAGCTTAAACCCTATAGGGTGGGATTATTAGGTCTAGTCATACTGTTGGTTACCATTACACTGGCGAGTAGTATCGCTATTTACTTCAACTACTTGCTCCAGTACCACCAGCAGCTCTAACATGGACGACATAAAACACTTTCAATGTGCTGTCAACAACCTTGAAAACACCAAAACAAAAAAGTGGGAGGAGACAGCTCTGCAACAAGCTAGTGAAAACATAAACAGTGAGACTCCCATGCTACTGTAACTGTAAGCTAACTGCTAACTGCACGTTTATACAAATGAAGAAGCGGCTCTCCGGACTAGACTTTAAATAGAGAAAAATAACAAAGAGCTCGTCGGTGTTAGATATACTAACCAGACAATGTGTGCCTCAGCTGCTCAGATGCATGCCCGCCAGTAGGTGTTGCACTGTCGCTCACCTTTGACGTCATCGTCCTTGTCGCATAGATGGGGGATTGTGGGAAACTATGTTTTAAAGGAGTTTAAAGGGAGCACCAGTCTCAAAACATCATCATTATAATAGTGATTTTTATTATCATGCGTGTTATGTGTAAAGAAAAGCATTTACATTCATTAAAGTGAGAAAAAAAACCTCATTGGAATATTTTCCATGGTTGAAAAATATTAGCTGAGACAAATATGCAGGTTATTTCAATGTTTATCAAAAATGTTTATGTCATTGGTATTTGAAACTATTATATTCTGTGCAAACATTTCCAAGCATCAGGAAGTGGTATTATGACCTCGGACTAAACTTTTTTGGGAACTGGAACTTTTTTGTAGGTTCAATCAAATAATAAATATTAACCCTTTCTCGGGCTGTGCAAGAATAGCTAGTCCTGTCTCCTTATGATTCACCGAAACAGTGAGTCCAGTTAAGATCCTGTCCTCCCTCAAACCAACTAGTGGACCAACATTAATCAGTTGTCAACAGAAGTCATACCCAAAGGTTCAGCAAAGCATCCCACCGCCATCTGGTGGCCAGCTGCAGTATAGGCCAGTAACCCCCCTCGTCGTTTATGGCATTTGGATGTGACCCAAAGTAAAGTAAAGAGGAAACGCTGCATCGCAATATTGCAGAAGTGAACTATTTTAGAGCAGCCTGGCAACGCATTAGACATATCCTCTACCAGCCATTATGTTAATGAGACAACATATCAATGATTACAAATGGGATGAATAACCCAATATGAGGGTCTGCTCTTTTAAAACATGTTCCTAAATATAATCTCATGGCATTGTTATAAATGAAGTATTTGTCAATGCCATATTCCATACAATATTTTAGTGTAGACTTAACAAACACCACCAGATCTGGATAAACTGAACTACATCCCCTCACATTGATCGGAATGAGCTGATCAACGCCTTCATTCATATGATTGTTGCCATAACTTTGTTGGCGCAACAGATCCAGGATCACCTTTTCTGCAAAGCATTGGATTATGTGTGGTTGTTTTTCACAAGGAAGACACTGAGATAAGGTGCTAATCATGTTTGTATGCAACTTAATCAACTCAAGTATTTTTTGAAAATGAGGATTTAACCCACAAGAAATGACAGTCTTGAGTATTTTTTCTGATTGAAAGTCTCATGTCATGCTGTTGTAGGACAAGAAGTACAAATGGGCTGCTAAAAGTCCCAAAATAACGGGCAACATTAGATTATGTTAACTCTGCACATGTGGTAATGCATGTATCACTCTGAAAACCTGGCAAACATTATTCAAAACTGCACTAAAAAGTCTGATTCACTTTGTGTCAGAGCCAATAACATCCCACGGTAGTCCTGTTCAAATCCAAGCATGTACAATATATGGAGGAGGCACTGAGTAAAAATTCAAATAATTATTCATTTTTATTCATAAAACTTTAAAATATTTACAGTATGCAAAACATCATATTCGAAAAGCAAACAGAGGAGAGTCTCTGGGCTCAAACAGTGCTTTGAGGTGTGAGGGATTGAGGTTTGCACTCTCCTCTCGTCTCGTCTTTGTGCCTAAAGGGCCGAGTCATTGTTGCCCGTCAGAGAAACAGAGAGGAGAAGGTTTGCGAAACCACTGAGTCTATGTGTGACCAACAGGACACAACGTTTTGTTCAGTGTGATGAGTGGAGAGTGGGCGAGAGTCATTTACCAGGTCCGGTGTTGATCCTACGGGGTCAGGATGAGGACCTGTCTCGTGGGGTGATACATCGGCAGGGGACGCATCAGGGGAGCTGGGTCTGGCCTTGTTTGTTCGTTCCTCTTCAGGACCAAAGCTATTTCAAGTTTGAGCTGTGGAGCCTTCAAGGCCAGGACCCCGCGATCTGGGCTGACGAGTTCCGGTGTGCAATCGCTGGGCAGAACGAGGACGGGTGCGGGGCTGGTGGGTTTCAGCTCCTGTGCTTGTTCCTCCTCGGGCCTAGATTTCTTACATGGCGGTTCCGCTGAGGGAGAGTGAGGTCTCTTGAGGTCTCCCTTTGTGGCTGGTGGGTCTGCGGAGGCTGGCGGGGCTTTGCTGGGTGTGGACTCGGACGGGCTCGCTCTCTTCACGCCGCTTCGACCTGCTTTGTCAGCTGTTGTCTTGCGGGGCAGCTTCGTGGCGGGTTTGTCGTCGGGGATCCTCTTCACTGGAACGACCGATATGGTCATTCCCTTTTCATAGATGCCACCGCTCTTTGCGACGCTGTACACTGCAAGACGCGGAACGAAAACACGATGAAGAGTCTCCACTCAACGTTACTCCGTTGCGACAGCAGAAGGAAAAGAAAACGTACCTGTATCGGTGAAATCGTTGACCTCGTAGGTCAGATTCAAATTCTTGAACTTCATCTTCTTGTAGTTCTCCGTGAAGGACAAGCCGATCATCCACTTTGTGCTGGGTCGCTCTCTGGAAGAGAAACAGAGGTGAGCGTTCAGGCTTTCTCACAGCAAACTGTGAGGGATCACAGAGCGTACAAACCGAAAGCAGGAACCAGTTGGAATATGACATCGTGTCCTCACCTGTGCTTGGCCTCCTCTGGTGGAGAGCAGGGCTGCACATTCACATGAGCCAGGAGAATGTTGAGGTTTCTCTCCAGACCTTTCACCAGATGCCTGATCTTAGACTCGACCAGGCCAACCCTGAACAAGACAACGAGAAATGGTTCTCAGCAAGAAATGAGGACACACAGAGGAGGCACACACACACACACACACACATTAATGTTCAACTTAACTTACCAGTCACGGTGCTTCTCCTCTGGAGCAGATGTCGCCTCCACCTGAAGGTAAGTGCTTTAAAAGACCCAGCACAACTTACTGTATTACCACACATTGAATAACACCATGCATCATACCGTTTGTCGCTAATTTGACTTCCATCCATATACGGTCAACTTTAAACATAAACAACTTGAGAGATTACAATCAGAGTTGTTTTTCGAATGAGCCTGAGCTGTGTTTGTGTGGTTCATGCTCAGATTGGAGCTCACCATAGTTGACCATGAAAGTCCACAATTACACAAACCTCTTTAAAACTCAGTTGAACACACACTGATCCACATATTTCGTTAATAACAGCGGGCAAAACACTGTTTTGTGAAATGTCCATTTCAAGCAATTGTACGTGATTGTTTTTTGTACATGGAAGACTGTTTTTCAGTGCTTACCCGTATTTGCTGAAAAACTTTGGCTGCTCAAAGAGTTTGGACCAGTCCACTTTCTTCTGCTCTACTTCCAGCATTATGTTGTGGCCTGTGAACGAAGAGAACACAAGTGTTTTAAGTGGATTAGTAGAGCATGGTTTGATTTGATCTGGGATTAAAGCATGTAAATTGAGATGATTAACTGGTGGCTACGTGATGTTGCCCGTGGTGATACATACCCCGAGTGATCTCTTTGGTGATGATGGTGAAGGTGGACAGAGACACGTTGAAGGCCGTGTTCTGTTGTGGGTACGCCGGCGTGATGATGGGCATTAAGTGGTACCAGTCACTTTTGCAATACTGGAGAAGCAGAACACACACTGACATGTCACTGTTGGAAACTGGATCATTCACACACTCACTTGGTTGTCGTTTGTCCCGTTAGGTTTTCAGAAAGATCTGCGACGTGACTTACCCTGGGATCCCAGAAGGGAAGACTGTAGCCACGGTCCTGCACCACTCTGAGGCGGACAGGGCCGGGCCAACTCCTGAAATGGAACACATGATTGTAAATCCAACTCATTCACATTCAGTAAAAACGCGCCATGATGTTTCATTTTTTACAAACGATAACACAACTCACCACATGGTGTAGACTTTAAAGAACTTCATCACCAGTGTGGACGCTGTCGCATTGGGATAAACCTGGCAAATCCTGGCCACCAGAATGGCCCAGGAAACCCCGCCCAGGAATCCCAGTTTGTTGGAGTAGATGTTGCGTCCTGAAGAGAAACACAAGGATGAGAAAGAAAATTAGCACATGATGCATAACATTATATTACGATGTGACACCTTGGTCTGATGTCACCCCACTGATGAATTTTACAATCTAGTGGCTCAGTGGTTACAGCAGTTGCCGTTGGAAGCAAAGGTCACTGGGTTGAATCCCACTAGGGCCCTGTTGCAGTGTCACTTGCCCTGACACTGATACCCCCCCCCCGCCGCCCCCCCCCAAAAAAAGGCCCTTTGCATACTGGTAGAAATACCTCGTGACCCAGAACACTGGATAAGCGGTCGAAGACGACATGACATGTTTTTTAAATGATGTAAATTGGATGAAAGATGCTAAATGAACTTGTGTATTTCTGAGAGTGGCCTATACTCAGATTCAGTAAATATCCTCTAAACAAACAAAATATCCAGAACAATGAGCTTGGGTTCAAGTCACTAATTTACACCATAGACTGAAGTCACTGTGTTACTCCACCAGGGGGCATCAAGCCACCATTGATTTAATTGTGTCATAATAATGAGTCCACCGGGCAAGATGCAATCCAATCCGATCGAAATGTATTCATAAAGCACTTTAAAGCAATCATACAGGTCCATGGTGCTGTAAAGAGAAAAGGACAGAACATGCGCAGCACCCATGCAGCATAAAATACAAATATGAATAAAACAGACACATTTGTTGTGTGTGGTGCTACTTACTTTTTGCCCACAACTTGATGATTTTCAGCGCCAGCCTGAAGTTTGTGACATTTGGCACGAGACGCAGGATTTCCTCCGTGACTCTGTGACCTGCAAACATCAGATGAAAAAAAAAAAGAGTGAGAGTGAGAAATAAGGGCAACCTTGTGGTGATACTACAAAGCATTTATGTATGTTAATGTGATCTCACCATTGAGGCTTCTGGCACAGACTTTATCCAAGCCCTCCAACCACTTGTCATCCAGAAGATCCAGTTTGTCTGTGACTGACCTCTTAGGCACTTGGCCAAAGAGTAGATCAACCTAATTGACAGGAGAACAATAACAGTTATCAAACCCACCACCACCACCACAGACAGTCGAGTTGTTGTTGTTGTTGTTGTTGTTGTTATTATTATTATTGTTATTACATCTTAACTTACCTCGATTCCATCGAAGGTCATCTTGATGACTGGCACAAATGAATCTTCGACGGCCTGTTGGAAAGAATAAAGTCAGGCAGCTCAAGACAAAAATAGATAATGATTATTGATGCAATAATTGATATACTATAAGCCTCACCTGTATGTCTTTAACCTCCTTCTGGGCTCTCAGTTTGTCAAAGAAGGAGGTGAAGAAGCCCGACCTCTCCACAAAGCTAGGCCCAACGCAAAGAGCGTCAATATCAGATCCTATCAACATAAACAAGATTCATATAAGGGTGATGTCTACTGAATAGAGAGCGGTTAAACTGTAGAATCACAACTTCTTGATAAAGTTGAGGAAAAAAATCTAAGTTACCTTTGGAGACAACTCCCAGGGCACAGGAGCCAAACAGCAGGACTCTGCCTCCCACAGTGTCCTGGACTATTTCAGGTACATTCTAAAATCGAAAGAAACTAATTGCGTTATGATGTCCATGCAATAAAATGCTTTAAATGTAATATCTGGAGGATTGTTACAAACAACTGAATCATTACCATTTCTCTGCACACCTCTTGGAGCCACTCCTTGAAAAGACACTCCAGTTTTTTCACAACCTCCTCTCTGCAAATAAAACATAAACAGATTTAAACAGAACTTTAAAATGTATTTTCCAGAAAATGCAATGTGAATGATGTGTCTGCTGAAATTAAAGGGTCAAATCATCTTTGCAAGGTGACACACTGACATGGCATTCAGAGATCACTGAATCTCTCAGTTACAAAAATATCAGGAAAAAGTGGAAAAAGCAAAAATAAAACAGTAGATAGAAACCATGTCCTGGATGAGCTGAACGGTTTGATGTTGGAATGTTTAATATCAGATAAATATAGGAGATGGCAAACAAACAACAGCAGGAGAATGTGATGTAATGTAATAAAGAACACGATAACGACTCCTTGACAAATCAACATGTTCACCTCAAGTCAAACATGGCTGAAACGGTGAAACAGAAAATGACTGATCGTACCTGTGCTGCTGCTCCATGTCGCTTTCAAACTCATCATAGGATTTCAAAATATCAACCAGTCTATCGGTCTGGATCAACTCATCCGATGTGGGCATGCACATGCAGATCGGAGGAGTGAGCCCATACTGCTGGAATGGTTCTAGGAGGAATGAAGTTTGGGGCTTTGGAAGCCTGAAAGGAGAAAACCAAATTAATACACTCTCCATGAAATCCCGGTGAGTTATCAAATGAAACAATACAGTGTCTCGGTGGATGCAAACATTTTAACTTGAGACTCGTTTAGTACAGAGAAATCTGACATAAAGATTTATTAAACGCATACACGTCTCTCGTCTTAAAACAGCCCACCAAAACACTCACCATCAGTGGCAGAAGATGTAACAAATAAAATCTAAAAATGTAACAGAATCACAGGTCCAGTCCAGAAATATTTCATATAAAGACAGAGATAAACACTTACCCAGGCATTGTTGACACAGACAGAACAGAGACACACAGCAACAAACACAGAGCCAACTATGTCCTGTCTTCCTCCTTTGGGTTTCAGCTGCAACTGTTAATATTTGCATCAGTGTGCGGATAGTGATGGTGATGAGTAGTGGCTTCCATCTCGAATTTTTGCCTTTGATCTTGCGTAATGACGTTTCAAGAGTTTCAACTTGTATACGTAATCTGTGTGAATAGGCGGGGCATACCGCCAGGAATGTTGACATTTAAACAAAAATAAATAATACAGTACACACAGACAATTATGACCATTTCAAATTCAATGTATTCATTGTTGTTTAGTTTAAAACAATTTTAGCCTCTAAAATCACTGACATTTGCCTACATAAAGACGTTGACATACCTCTACAGAGGAGGCCACCCTCAAACTGTTAGCATGCTAATTAACTGACACCGACCTCGGTCGGGGCTAACGGTTGGTTGGCTAGCGGTTAGCTTGCTGCCCACTCATTGACATTCACACGAATTCGGGGATTTCGTTGCGTCGGGGCTAACAATTAGCGACTGTTAGCATGCTAACATGAACTGGGGAAGAGCAGTGAACATTGCGTCTGAAATGTGACGCCTGGCTAACTTTTAGCATGCTAACGTCTATAAATCTACATGAGTTGAGGCTAACAACTGTTAGCCTGCTAACACAAACTGGAGAAGAGAGGTGGACATTAGTTCTGAAGTGTGATGCTGACCTGTGGGGTTCTTCTATCCTGGTAAGTGTACAGCTCTTGATAGATGTTGTGATGGCAACATATTTAGCAAATATCTGGCAGATGAGTCACGTTAAATTGGCTGAATTTGTAACTACCTGGCACTGATGTTTGAGAATATCTTTTTGTGCCCATGAATTATAAATACATAGACAAATTACATAAACAAATATGAAGTGTATGTTTATTCTGTTATATATTCTTCTTCTTATTGTTGTTATTATATTGTCATTATTATTATTACTATTATTATTGTCATTAGTGTTATTATTATTATTATCATTATTATTGTTGTTGTTGTTATTATTAATAATATAATTATCATTATTCATTCACTTTTACATTATTACAGTTTTTTAAAATCTATATTGAATGCCACCAGTCCTTCAGTACCAGCATACGAGCTTCAGTATTCATTTTCTGCATTGAACTGTATGTTGATGTTGGTGTTTTATTGGTCTCCTTTGTGACTTAACAGCATCATCATCAGGAATTGATCTTAAATTGAGGTATAATTCACAATTTAATAGATTCCAGAGTCATACAATTTGAAATGTGTTTATTTTCATTTTTATTCATTTGCAGGAACAAAGTTTTAAAAGAAACTGGAGAGGCTGTTTCTGTATAAATCCTTTGTTTATATGCATGTTGCAGTCACAAAGGAAGTCCTCCATCGTTTGCCCGAGAGACCAAGAGTAATCAAGTTGTGGGCCAGAATAGTTGCACGGTTATTATTCATTTCACATTCAAACGAATAGTGGGATAGTGCCCTCTGCTGGAGTAACAGTATCATTTCTAGCCTGGTTTAAAATCACAACTTCACTCCATGTTTACTCTTCTGCACATTTTGTCTTGTGTACCTTTGCTGATGATAAATAGTGCATAGGTTTACTTCACTGTAAAACTACTCACTTGCCCCTTTCTTACAATTTTAGATAACAGGAAACATCAGAATGGTTAAATCAAATAGAGACACCAGATATTAACACTATCCATCATGTGCTAATCTTGTTTCTTATCCTTGTGTTTCCATTTAGGATGTAAGATCTACCCCAGAAAACTGGGCTTCTTGTGTTGGGAATCCTTGGCCATACAGAGACCTCATTCTACCTCAGCTTCATGCAAGAAGTTCCGGCCTAAGCACCAGTTAACAGCACCAGAATGGAAAATCACTGAGTTGTCTATTTTATGGTTTGGTCAATCAAATAAATCTTTACCTATACATACACATATATTAGACTGTTGTACTATTTAAGCTGTTTTTTAATTTTGGCAGGAATATTATGGGATGTTTTCATATTTATCAGAGAATTTAACAAAGCCCATCCATTGAAACCTCCAAAATACAAAACTTCATCCTGAGAGCGCTGAGTTGATGGAATCAGGTGTTGTCAGATATTTTGGGAGCTTCAGCGGATCAATAGAACTTGAAATACTACAATGGTATTACATGAAATCTTCATGTAACCTGTGGAAGGGGCTTGTACTTTGGACCAAATCCTATTTTTTTTTCACATTCATATTCAAAGTGCATATCGTGTTTGTTCAAGTCTATGAAGCCAAATCAGTTTTCATCTATGAGCACTGAAGCATGATACTGCTTTAAATACATGGGCCACTGGTGATGTTTTGATTTGTAGACAATCACTTGAATTAAATGATGTTTTTTATGACTTTAGAATGTATAGCTATATTAAGAATTAGTCATCTTCAGTGAAGGGTGCCATGTCATTCTGACATATTTCTAAATTGGTGTGGACTTGATGACCACTGTCAATTATTCTCCATGCTTGGACAGTCAAGGCTGAGTGGAGAGGAATGTTAGGTTGGTTGCCATCCGCAACTTTACCAGTAGTTATCACTAAATCCTACAATACTGGTACTATAAACATCTAGTGTGTATGATTTTTGTGAAATTATTTCCATCTCTATCGGCAGAAATTAATAATAAATTGATATGCTATTATAAAGCGTCATTACATGAATTGTGTTTTCATTACCATTGAATGGCTCAGGTCCACTTTACAGAGGCTGCCATGTTGTTTACAGGAGGCAGTAATGGACCTTTGAGTTTCTATGACAACTGTAGGCCTCTGTTGGTTCTTGAGAAGGGTGGGGGTAAGGGGTGTTGAGGAGCAACAGGCAACTACACCACTAGGTGTCACTAAATCCTACACATTATATCTTTAAGACAGTTGCTCTTTTATAAAAAATAAAAAAAAATACACATTTCCTGCATGAATGTGAAGTGTGCTGCTGGAGAAAAGAGACAATCACAGTCCCACGTTTCATGTCATCCATCCTGGCATGTCCTCGACAAGAAGTGAAGAGGGTGAAGCATGACGAGCAGGACACGTGAGGTCAAAAGCTCAGTAAGGGAGGCGATGGTCAGACCTTCCATCAGGACAAGCAGAGAGATGGTAGTGTGGAGGTTTCTGCACAAAGCAAACAAGTCTTCATCAGGAGAAACATGCAGCTCTCAGAGTGATGCATCTCCTTTTGACTGACTACAGTTTGTTGGTGAGCGCAGCTGCTCTCTGTGTCAATCATTTCTTCCCTGCATCACTGTATCGTCACTCTTGCGGAGGACACTTCATGTGACCTTCACCACTGTCAAACATAGTCATCATGCCACCCAGGAAAAGGGGATGGATTGTGTCTATTATAAGTGCCCGAGGCGATCACAACCTGATCTGTCAACATCAGTCATCCTGGGTCAGGATGAAGTTCACCTTAAAGGTGCAGTGTGCACCTTTAATGGTATAATGAAAGTAAACCCAGATGTTTGCTGAATCTGTCATAGAATTGCAATATATAGTTTTCATCGCCCTCGGATGAGCCCTGTAATTACATCAGGAGCGGGTCCTCTCTATGAAGGCCGCCATGTTATGTCAACATTTACAGTGAACGGATGAACCACACACTTTTTAAAGTTTGTCAGAAAACTGAAGGGTGCCACAGGTTATATTTAGTGACTTGAAGGGGGGGGGGGGTTCAGCTGCAACATGCAACTTCACCACTAGACTTCACTAAATCCTACACACTGTAGTTTTAACCTGCAGAGCTGATTGACATGTTTGAGGAACAGAATGTCACATAATGTCCGACTTGTAAGTTTTGCAGGGGAATGCTGTGAAACAACTGATGCGCATACGATCCTTCATGAGTCACTTTGACCACTGAAAACTTTTCCCCCCCTCTTACCTGCTCACTGCAGTGAATGTTTCAATAAACTGTGCTGTATCCACAGTTGGAGCTGCACATTTTTTTCTGCTTTGTTATTATTTTTTGAAATTGTCATCCCCTCATCCTCAGCCACCAGCAGCCCCACCATCACTTCGCAGGCAAACAAGCGCTCCCTGCCCGACATTATCTTCCTCCAGACTCCGCTGGAAAAGGAGGCTGAAATGACGGATGCAGCCATGGGAGAGAGACCCGGGCACGGTTTATTTACATCCGAAGAGGCGGTGTAAGTTTACAGGGAAGCCGCAGCGTGTGTCTCCCCCCACCACCACTCTTTTTTTTTTTACTTTCGCCGACCCCCTCCTCCTCCGCTGGCAGAAATTTATAAAGAACAAAAAATCCGACGAGGGAGGGAGGGAGGGGGGTTGATATACGCCGAGGCTGAAATCGAGAGGCGAACCCAGGGAAAGAGGAGTAATCTGCACACGGGACTTTCCCCCTCTTAGTCCCCCTAAAGGAGGGGGAAAAGTCGCAATATTGGAAACGAAGAGGAATGAGCGCGTGAGGTGGTGAAAACGTCTGCAATTGTGGATACTTTATATATTTTTATTTCGAAAAAAATATGGCCGAGAACGTTCTGGACTCTGGCCCGCCTTCAGCCAAGAGGCCTAAACTCTCCTCTCCGGCACTTTCCGCCTCCGCCAGCGATGGAAATGGTGAGTATTGTTCAATGATATCATATATTACGGTGAGATTCGTCCGGCTGGGTGTTTTTCCGCGTGTCTTGTCCACTCGAAAGGGGCACAAGACGCGGGATTACTCCTCTGTTTTTGTCGTAGCTTGCTAGCGTTAGCGTGCTAGCAGCGAGTGTGTGTCGGACGCTGAGCGGAGCTCCCCTCCTGCTAGCTCGCATGCTAACAGCCATCTTAGCCGGAGGTAGCGCCGTTAGCCGCTCGGCTAACGCTAGGCGAAGCCAAGCGAATGCGGTTCCTCAACTGAAGGTCCCGTGTCTAATGGCTACTTTAGCCAGGCTCGTAATAAGCCCAGCACCGGGCCAAGTTGTGCTAAAGTTTTTTGGTGTAGTACTGATGGGGACGACTGACATTCAGCCACAGCCACCAGTCTTGTGACATATGAGTTTTAAATCCTCCCAACATCTGAAACAGTCTGATGTTTTGCCCCATCATAACTCAGACCCTCTCCCGACGAACATTAGCTACTGTTACTATTAGCAATACGCAGAGGTTTTCCACAGCGCAAGCCCTGTCGGAGGGCTAAATTTAGGCCCACAGGTCTGACTGATTGTTAAGCTCAAATTGCCATTGTTGGTGTGCGTGTGTTTTTGAGGATGGCGTGTGGCCGCAGCTGGGATAGAGTGGCCTGTGGGCTAAACTGTGGAGCATGGACAGCGCCATGTCCAGCCACTGCGATGTGCAGCAGCGGCTCAAATGATCCCGTTAATATACGAAATAGTCACCCAGATTTCATCACTTCACCATCCACTTGATGTTTTTTACAAGGAGCAGCGGCATCCAGGTTGTCAGCACTGCACATACAGTGTGGAAAGGGACTTGTAACGTCCAGCCTCTCAGTCCCTGCACACATTCACGGTAGCTAATGTGGTTTGATTTGAAGTATCGGTGCGGTGCTGTTAAGGAAAGGGTCTTCGTAGAAGGACAAAGCAGATTTTTGCATCCAGATTTGTTGTTAATGTAATTCTGGCGCTGACACCAAGATTGTTTTTCTGTGATGGGTGTTTCAAGGTTCCCCGTGTGAGAATCAGGTGTAGTTATTTCCGTTTCGGTTGGCAGGACATTTCTGTAGAATAAGTTTACTAAGACTGTACGAGGGTCGAATCACCTGGACTGTCTTTGATGCACCAGAAAATAAAATCCTTCTATGTTTACATGAAGACATGACCGCCCCCAATGGAGGCCGCCATGTTGTTTACAGTTGGCCAGAAGTGACAAACCACAGTTTTTATGACCATAATATCCTACTGAGTATCCCCTACATATTTGGAAGGGAAGCATGAGATGAGGAGTATTCAGCAGCAACATGCAACTTCACCCAGAGCTGTCACTGAATCGTTCACACTGGACCCGTATTTGGGGAAGGGGACTATTTGTATTCGATGATGCCAGAAGGCCTTGGATTGTCATACTTGGAAATTGAGGGTTGAGAGGGAGGGTTATGAATTGTCGTTAAATCTGCAGCCGTACCACCATATCTGAAGGCTTCTATTTATTAGCTCGCCTTCATGCTTGGAGTGGAACGGAAGTTGAGGGCTAATCAGGTGCAACATTCAAAGTCATACCTTGATGTCACCGATTCCTACACACTGCATTTCCTGAAGTATGAATTGATGCTGCAGCTAATGTCTCCAATGACATAGTCTTCTTTTTAACGCGACAATTCTGGCTCATGTGAGCTAGCCACAGTTCCTCAACATGCAAATTGTAAAATATTAAGAGATGTGAATATAGATGTTTCTCATGTTTATATGAAACTTGTCAAACTTATTTTGCGCCCACCTGTGTCTGAATTCTAATGGAAGAGAATTGGCGATAGAGCTCTAGAAAACTCAAAGGTTTCCAGTTTTAATGTTAACCATGCAATTACATTTTTACTCAGTGGTGTTGAAAAATGAAGGATTATAAGAGCTTAACATGGCTCTGACCTTATTATTCTCACCTTTTCCCAGTTGTGTCTCCCATCTCATTGCCACCCCTTCCTAAACTTTGTATTTATTCTCTATTCCAGATTTCGGCTCACTGTTTGAATTGGAGCATGACCTCCCAGATGAGCTCATCAGCTCCAATGAACCAGGCCTGGTCAACGGTGGGGACCTCAACCAGCTGCATACCACACTGGGAGGGGGACCTGCCGGGCTTGGTCCTGGGGGAGGCGGTGGAGGGCCAGGAGGAATGAGTCTTGGGCTAGGCCCTGGAGGGGGTCCAGGGGGTGTCGGTGGAGGCCAGGACGCAGTGGCCAAGCACAAACAGCTGTCGGAGCTTTTGCGTTCTGGAGCGCCCACATCAGCCCAACAAGGGCACCAAGGAGCCATGGGCAACCCAGGAGGTCCCAGTGCCATGGGGCAGCACCTGGCGAACATGAAAGCATCCCCTGGCCAAGGTCCTCAGCAGATGATGGGTCAGGGGCAGCAGCAGCAGCACCTCTCCCCTCAACAGCAGGCCAGCATGATGCAGCAGCAACAAAACGCTGCCGCTGGAATGATGAGTGGCATGAACAGGGCCATGATGGGAGCACAGCAGAAAGGCAATAATGGACAGCCGCCAGGAATGATTGGGAATCAGGTGATGAATGGTTCTCCAAGGATGGGCTTTGGGAATCAGGGAATGGGGGGCAACACCAACCTGTTGGCTGAGACTCTTCAACAGCAAGGACCCGGTGGACAGGCGGGGATAAGAGGCCAACAGCCTGGAGCAATGAACAAGGTAGGGTTTATCGCAATATTTTTCTATACTGTTGACATATTCTAATGTTACATATCCACCATGTCTTCTACTGTGTGTTTAAAAAAATAAATAAAATTATATATATATATATATATATATATATATATATATATATATATATATGTTTTATTATATTTATGTGTGTATATATATATATATTTTTTTTTTTTTTTCAAAACAAGAAACTTGTCACTGATGAAAATAATCATGTATTTCTAGTCATTATTAGAAATACATGATTAACACTGTTTTATATTAGTTGTTACTATAGCCTGAGTTTGTTTCCAATAATGATCAACATGTATACTATAAAAAGCATCACAGACAAGCTACTTGATTATTTACAAGGTGCAGTGTGTAAGATTTGATGACATCTATAGGTGAAGCTGTATGTTGTATCCATCACCTCACCCTCACCCTTCTGAGCATGCAGAACCTATGGAAGTCCTCAGTTGTCATTAAATCTCAAAATATGTTTAGTATGTCCACCCTGTGCTACTGTAAAAACATGGCAGCCCCCGTAGAGAGGACCCACTCCCGATGTAAGTATACATTAATGGGCTCATTTAAGGGTAACGGGAACAAAAATACTCTCGGGTGATTTTGAGAATGTCACTATGTAATTATTTTTTTCTACCAATAAAAGTGACAAAAATGGTCCAAAATCGTACACACTGCACCCTTTAAGGAAATATTTCCCCCGGTGTTAATTTTTGAAGTTTAATTATTAGTTATTTGCAGTTTAATATGGATTGAATGACTGATCGCACAGATGAGGAAAACCTGAGAAAAACTATACCAATTCGCAAAATTATGTTTTCTTATTGTAATATCTATTAATTCAGGCTATTATTTCAGCATACAGGTTTTTTTTTAACACTAGTAAGATAATGTGCATTCATGCTTGCAGTAGAAATGGTCAAAATAGGTTAGAAAGACCCAGTGGGTTGACAGTGTAATGATGCTGTGATAGATACATGTTATAGGGTGGATATTGTTCATTTTTAGACAGAGAGCGGTGAAATCCAAAACGCACTGCAACAGGATGCGTGTGAGGCAACATTAAACAAGAGGAGATGGAGATACTTGCAAGGAGTTACATTTGTGTTTGAAGTCTTCATAACCCGTCGGAACAGAAGATGGACAGGGGAAATGTCACACTTAGTGCTGTCTAATGCTCCTGCTTTCTAATGTTTGCTCGCAAATTCAATGTTTTGTCAGGGGTTGTTTAGTCTTCTTATGATTGAACTACATATTACCGGATGCAATAACTAGAGTAGCTTCTTGTGTGTATTCTGTTATTATTATAATTTTTTAATGTCTTTGCTCTCAAGCAATTGGATGTGCTATTTGTGAAACTGCGGTTTTTAAGGCGTTTTGAATTTTGGGAGTTTGAAGTGTCACTTAAACTCTGGCGTTGATAGTTCATGGAGTAAGGAAGTATCCACAGATCTTAATGGTTTAACACCAAGAATGTAAGAGTTCTGGGAGATGCTGCCAGTAGACTAAATAAATGTTACGTGTACCATTCAAATGCTGTCTGTCACCAGTGATATCTGGGAAATGTGGCTTTAACTTCAGTCTGTTTTAAAATTTCTTTTTCCTTTTTTCCTGCTAGATGGGGATGATGGGCAACCCAGGGGGTCCTTTTGGAGGTCCATATGCTGGGCAGGGTAATCAAGGTCTGGGCAGTGCAGGGCTGGGCCCTCAGCTCCAGAACAAGGGGCCCATGGCCAACAGCATGACCCCATTCAGTGTGGACAAGAAGAACCAGTCAATGCAGGGAATGAGTGCTATGGTATGTACCAAGTATGAACTGACAACAAAATGAATAAGCATCCTATCACCTCGTAATCGGCTTAGCACCAATTGGTATTTGATTGGAACACTGGTCTTGGATGAATGTGATTTGGTAGATTCCTCTGTTCTTTCTGCAACCATGCTACGCCATATAGTTGCACACAGTTTTGGCAGTGAGCATGTTAGCATAGCAATAAAAGTTTCTATCAAAACTTTCTTATTTCCCCATTCCGACACCGTTCAACACTTCTCTGGTAGTGGGTTCACCTGCGTTAAAAGAACCCGTAGCCCCTTGTTTTATGTGGTGAGAGACTTTTTTCCTCTCCCTCCTATGCGTCTTAATTTTTCTCTACCAATTCCTGATTTTATCATTTTTTTTGTCCCGTCCATGTCAAATCATCCTTTCCCCCCCCCTCCCACTTTACTTTCCAGGGCTCACAGCAGTCACAGGCAGGTGTGGGCGGTCCCTCTGGTGCTCCCGTGGGAGGGGCCCCGGGGATGGTGCCCAATGCCCAGGCAGGCCTCGTTGGTCCCGGTGCACAGGTTTCTGCAGCGTCTGCTGCAGCAGGTGCACCCCCAACAGCTGACCCGGAGAAGCGCAAGCTAATCCAGCAGCAACTGGTACTCCTGCTCCACGCACACAAGTGCCAGCGGAGAGAGCAGGCCAACGGTGAAGTCCGGCAATGCAACCTTCCCCACTGCCGCACCATGAAGAACGTTCTCAACCACATGACCCACTGCCAGGCTGGGAAGTCCTGTCAGGGTGAGTAGACCTGCACTCATGTTTGACACGAAGGCAGGCTTTTAACGGTTCATGCACACACACACACCACCTGAATGACAGGTGCACAGAGAGGGCCAGTGTTAGACTGAGTTTGAAAACCTTATCGATTGAGCATTTTTGGTCAATGAAACGCTGCTGTAAAATATTCGGTAAATTAAATCATTCTATACTTTTTCAATTTTGGGTTTTTGAAAATACACAGTAGCACAACTAAATAAGCAATCATTTGTATGTGTATTTCCAACGTGTCTGTCCTTATATTTTGGTCTTTCAACCTGGCTCGGAATCACCTCATACACTTTAAAGGCGGCACCACAGTCTATGACAGCTATGAGGTTTACTATTTCCCCTCAGAATGGCCTTCCATGGCACCACCCCTTGTTAAGTTCTTCCTCCAGGCAAAGATCTTGACCATCAGGAGCCTGTTACTGAAGCCCACCTCTTCCCCTCACCTTACAGGAGGAGATCCATTAGATGGTGCTTGTAGAATTGGGTCAGCAGATAAGAGGACTCATTGACAGTGGGCACTTTTGGGTCAAATCTAGAGAGCCATCACAAACAAGTAGAGGGAGGGACTGCCACATTGTTGCCCCAAAAGGGTGGAGAGTAAGCTGTCTGATCCTATTACGTCCTTTCTGCACATCTAAGTGAGTGGCAGGTCATCTGACAGTACATTATCAGCTTCGAAGCTTGGAACCTCTGGTGATTTGACCTTCAAGGGTCTTCCCCCCAGAAGCCGAACATGACCGATACACCAGTTGTCAGCACACCTATTTAGGCGTTTGTAACATCTGGCCTGAAGGAGCACAGAATGAGGGCGGAGACCGAACAAATATTCTGGTCTAATTCACCAAAACAAAGCCACGATTTCATTCCGAAAATCAGTTCGCAGCGATTCGATTGTAGTTGAATTTACGCTACAACATGCAAATATTGGATAGTGGTTAGGTTGTAATAGGTCTGCTGTCGTCTACATTCTGCTTTTTCTTTCGCGGTCAAGTGTCTTCACACATTGAACCTGAGTGTCGGTGGAGTATCCCAGTGAGGCGACGCCTCTTTTAGAAAAGCTCATCTTCGCTGTGTTCTGTTACTGCAAACCTAGATTTATGTGGCTTTGATGTAAACATTCCAGGGCCTTTTGAAGTCATCCATTTCAGTGTCTCTGATGCAAAGATGAAGGGAAAATGCTTGCGAAGGGATTTCTCCAATACAATATAAACATCAAAACACTTATTATAGTGGCTAGTTGTCTTTTCCTATTTTACAGTGTTCCAAATCAAAAAGCCACCGATGCACCTCAGGTTCAATGTTGGACGCAGGCTCAAGAAGTTTAATATTAGTCCAGTCCAAAAATTCCATTTTCCATAAACCAAAAAGAACAAAGGAATTCGGCTCTCTGCTTCTCGTGCGCTGATAAAAAATCACATGCTCACCGAGGTGCATGCCGGTCCTCTGCCTGACAAACTAAATCACCTCCGGTGCCCACGGGGTTTCCCAATTAACCCAAACAAATTAGAAATCAATTATTGGTTAAATTAAATAAGCAGAACAAGAAAACCATCATTTAATAAATGACTAATAAAAAAAATGTAATTATCCCTTTAACTATTAAATATAAGCAAAATAGAATATATAGCTCCTACACTTATAGGCCATGTGTGCTATTTCTTTTCTTATTTGTACTATTTCCAATTTTCTCGAAATATTTTCCACCAAGCAATTTGTCACCCAGCTCAGTGGAATTGGGAGAACTTCAAAGAAATGTTTCTGATCTGACAAACACGCATCAAAAGAACTCATAAAAGGCATTCGTTTACATTCTTTACATCAAAAGCGTTGACATTTTGTGTACAGTGTCAGAATATTATGATGGTGGACTTTCTTAGCAGAGACTTTATGCATTCTCTGCAAAGCAATGAACAGACTCGGCATTCACGCTGCATTTTCCGCAGCGTGAATGCTCCTGGTTTTGTTTACTTTTCTTCCTCACTGTCCTGTTATCGCATACCTCTGTATTTCTCAACTTGTCCTGTCCCCCTCCCACCTTTCCTCTCCAGTTGCCCACTGCGCATCATCGAGGCAGATCATCTCTCATTGGAAGAACTGCACACGACATGATTGTCCCGTCTGCCTGCCGCTGAAGAACGCTGGGGACAAGAGGAACCCGCAGTGTGAGTGTCTGTATCTGACCAAACAATGCTTTACTCGTACATTCCTGTTATTCACTCTCTGTTGCAGATTATATCCCAATATTATCATAATAAACTACCATCATTTGTTTGACACATTTTCAATGGAATTTATATTTCTTCATTTTTGTCATGCCTGAATTGCCTTGGTTTACTTAATGTCTCATTGAAAGCCTCAAGTTTGGCTGTATTTACAGCACTTGATATACTTTTCTGAAATGCAAGCTCTTTTTCTACGTTGTTTTCATATGGGATTGAGCACATCAGCCCTATTATTGACCATCTTCTCTGTCTCTTATAATTTCTCCACAGCTCTCCTCGGTGGGGCTGGCGCGGGGCTGGGCAGTTCTCTTGGGGCGGTAGCTGGTGGCCAGCCGAGCGCTCCAAACCTAAATCCACCGAGCCAGATTGACCCCAGCTCCATAGAAAGAGCCTATGCTGCCCTAGGCCTCACTTATCAAGGCAACCAGATCCAAGCTCAGCCCACCCAACCCAACATGGCCAACCAAGGCCTGCAGGGCCAGACTGGCATGAGACCTCTGAATCCAATGGGTGAGTTTTGTTTTGATTAGCATCACTCCCAGATGTTCAGTAGAAAGTCATGTACTGTATGCTGGAGCAAGAACTTAAGATAACTTTCAGCTCTTGCAATTCTTGAGATGAGTACGGTGCCTCAACGTCCCTTCACTTAAAGCCGTCTATGTAAAATGCTTACAAAATGCAGCTTTCAAAGGAAAAAGGGGGGAAATGGGCATGTTGAATCTGCACCTCAGGAAAATACGTTTGATTATATGAAGTTTGTTTACCACTGACAAACGTCAGGGTTTAAACTATTAGAGGCAATGGATACTAGAAGTGTTGTCATTTTATATGCTTAGGTTCAAATCCTATGGGAGTCAACGGTGGAGTGGGAGCGGCACCTCCAAACCAACAAGCAAACCTGCTGCAGGATACCATGATGCACTTGAATGCGAACAACCCTGGGTGAGAGGGAACACCGAAGTTTATGTGCAGTCGGGTGGATGTTGTTGATTAGAAGCATTCACTGTTCGATGCTGCCATTTCATTGACTACTGCACCTGACTTTTTCAATAAGTCATTCATTAAAACCAGCCCTGTCCCTCTCTCTCAGTCTGATGAATGACAATGGTGGAGTCGGCTCCATGCCCACAGCAGCCCCTCCCTCTACCGGAGGCATGAGGAAAAACTGGCATGAGGACATCACACAGGACCTACGGAACCATTTGGTACACAAACTGTAAGTACTGAATTTTTTTTTTTTACACTGTGTAGTCTCTTTTGTTTGGTTTAATTTATACAATAATAATTATATTTTTCAATCAACACATTATTCAAGCAACCCATTAAATATGTATTTTTTTTAAAAGCACATTGGCTGCGATAAATTGCAAAACACTAATATAATTTATTTTGTACCATTTGATTTTTTTTTACTATTTCAATTAAAATTGTATTCGAGCAAATCCCATTCATTGTCATGATTGTTGAAGTGTATGGTTGGTATATTGTCTCACATGTAAAATCAGATGAGCAGTACAACATTCATTTCCTGCATCAGCTACTTATTGCATGTGGATCCTTGTAAAAGGGAAAAAAAGCACCATGCAGTTCAGTTTCACTATTGGTAGTTCACAACTTATATTAGTGGCATTACCATTATGAGACAACGAGTTTGCATAATTACGTAACATTATCTCAGGGGGATTGAAACTCAGACCGAAGCACCTTCATGATGCGTAGAACTGTTTGTAGACACTTGAGAAGCATCATTAAATAATAGTTTTGTCCCCCCCCCCCTTTCTTTTCCCCCCGCTCCCCCTCCCCCCCCCTCCCCTTTCTTATCACCCCCCCCCCCATTTTTTCTTCTCCTCCACAGCGTCCAGGCAATTTTTCCTACTCCAGACCCTGCTGCCCTGAAGGACCGCCGAATGGAGAACCTGGTGGCCTATGCGAGAAAGGTTGAGGGTGACATGTATGAGTCAGCCAATAGTCGAGTAAGTTTCTCTTTGCCGCAAAGGGACAGATCTTGTGGGAAGTTGGTCATTTTGAAGTTACAGCCGTCTCCTCAGCCACTGTGTCAGTCACCAAATGATTGAAAAGTTGTGAAATAATCATGGCTTGTTTGCCATTATGGGATTATGGCTGCAAACTTGGAGCACATGAACCTGATTGGTTAATTAAACTTGAAAGCTTAGTATATTTATAAGAGGATTCAATAGGGCTGTTTTGGTTTTCTGTGTGATTAATATTTTTGATTTATTTAATCAATTTTCTCCCTCATTTTCTTGTAAACCCTCTTGTTGACAGGCTGAGTACTATCACCTGCTTGCAGAGAAGATCTATAAGATCCAGAAGGAGCTGGAGGAGAAGAGGAGGACCCGGCTTCAGAAGCAGGGTCTGGGCCTCGGGCCTGCTGGCATGGGTCAGCCCTCCGCTGGACTGCCTCCAAGTGAGTGGACATGCAACTACCTGAATGTAGCTACCGAGTTGCACACGTCCACGTGAATGAATGATTAAAAGATGCGGAATGGGACATTGTTCTGTGTTTGACTTCATGCAGGTGATGTAGCTGAATATGCACTACAGTTCAATTCCTCAGTGGGAGTTGAGGTGTTCCTAATGTGTACATGTACTGATTACATGTACAGCTTAAAGCAGTAGTATTTTCACAACTTTTTCCTTTAAAATCTTTTCAATGCAAATGACAGAACGTACAGTTTCAGAATCTAAAAGAAAGGAGGCATTCCGTGACTTACTTGGTTGTCCGTCATTCTGAGGTCAGGCAATTTGGAAAGTGACATGGGTTGCACCTTCCTTGGAAATGGATTGAGTGACTTTCATGCCAGTGACACCCTCAGCTAGCTTACACTGCCGCCACGTGTCACTAAGAGCGACCATTTTTTGAAAGGATTACTCGCGCTCCCTTGAACACAACATTGTGAAAAAGAAAGTCCCACGGATCATGCTGCACATTCAGAGCGTTAGCACGGAGTCCTCAGGTTTTTACATGACCATGTCTTGCAGAAGTGTGACATACGCAGTTGTCTCTGTCCAACCTTTGCTTCTTGATTGTGTCTGCGAAGTGTCTTGTGAGACAGTTGTGTGACCGAACAGTGACACTCTTAAACTGATGTTTTTTTTAAGGTGGCAGAGGTATAACCTCCAAAAGTGCCTGTCATCACTCTCTTTATGATAGTCTTATGATCAAATTTGGCCAATCAGCACAGCTATCTAGTTGATCACTGACAAAAAGTGTTGTTCAGAGAGCCCTTTGCTCTGAGATGTTCTCACGACATTACTGTTGTAATTCCTATTAGCGCACATCCTTTAAAATTCATGATTCAGTTTTAGAAGTGTAAGGTGCAAATTCAGCACATTGTAAAATTCAAGACAATTTGTTGAGGTTGTATCTTTATTTTCAATGTGTTCCCTTAAAAAAAAATTTTTTTTTTGCCATGTGTCGAGATGCCAATGGTCTTTACAGAACTTACTAACTAAAAGACAAAAAATTCCAGAGTTAATACAAACTTCTCCACACATGCTTGGTTTGGGCAGTTCCACTTCTCCCCCATCCTGTGTACAGACGACACCCTAAATTTTCTTCATTTCCTGCCTCTGTTTTTATAGACGGTCCCCTCCCTGACCCATCTCTGGTGCGACCCGCCGGACCCAATCAGATGGTCAACAGGGTGCCAGGCCCAGGTAAGGAGACGAGGAAACTCAGAAAGTCATCGCAAGTTCAATCTTCGTCTGAACTCGCAGCCATCACTAAAGCACATAAACTGAACACAGTCCAACACTGTCTCCACCGGAACTGCTTTGTATCATACAGTAACTGTCTTTGTGATTTCTCAGGTATGAATCCCTTCAACCAGATTGGGATGCAGTCTATGAGCCAGAGGTCCACGCCGCCCCTCCCAATGGGAGCATCTGGCAACCAGGTCAGTACCGAACACTTCCACATTAACCACAATTTAAATTTAAAGGACCAGTCTGTAGGATTTTGTGACATCTTCGAGTGAAGTTGCATGTTGCTACTGAATTGCTGTTACCTCACCATCCCCTTCCAAGCAATAACAATTCCTACTTTCATGCAATTTTACACTCAGAAAATATCATTACATTTTTTAAATGTCCTATTTCTTAAATTGATGTAATTGGATCATTATTTCAAGCTAAATTTGACAACGCTACCCACTGCTGATAAAATAAGAACACTGTCTGTGCTCTTTTGCATGTTTAGATGGGAATGGTTGGATCCAGGATGGCACAACCAAATGTCAACCAGATACAGAACCAGTATCTGCCCCAGGGACAGTTTCCTGGCTCAGGACCAGGAGTTGGTACAGCGCAGCCCGGTATTGCCCAGCCTGGCACTCAGGCAGGCATGGCACAGGTATGGCAGCCTGGAACAGCTTTATCTGTAGACGTCCATCTTCTGAAATGAAAACAGGAGAGTTAGAAGTGCCTGTGTGATCAGCCGTTGATGCAGCGCTTTGGCTACCAGAGAGTCTCAGCAATGACTTAGGATCAGGAGATGCCGTCTGAGTTCCCATAAATGTTCCTTGGTTCAAAGAAAGGTATCTGCCTAATGTTAAACTGCTGAGATCTTTACTTACTAGATGATTTGTGTTGAGTCAGCCCATTTTGCAAAATGATGTACATAGACCTCAATGAATGACCTCATTTTGTCAAGGGTCATTTTTTGTTTTGAATTGCATCTTTTATTGACCCTTTGCAATTTTATCTTTCCCTCTCGTCTTTACCATCAGGCGCAGATGGGCAACTCTCCCTCTCTTCCAGTTGCTAGTCCGATTGGACAACCCGGTTCAGCTGGCGGCCCCGGTGGTGTCTCCTCTGTCGGACCGATGGGTCCCCAGAGTGTAGGTGGTGGAGGTCCCAACTTAGCTCCCGGAGTCCCTCCTTCCTCCATGACTCCGACTAACTCAAACCAGCAACCCAATTCCATCCCCCATCTGGGAGCCATGCGTGGCAGCTCGCCCTCCCCTGCACACAGTCGATCCCCGACCCCGCACCAAACGCCGCCCAGATTAGCTGGGTCCCAGACCCCACAACCGCACACCCCGAATGCCCCACAGCTGGCTCCACCTCCGGCCCCGCAGCAAAATCAGCTCAGTCAGGGCCCACCCTCAAACAAGTCCCTCCAGCAGCAACACATAGGGCCAACCGGCTCGACCACTCCATCTCACCCCGGGCTGGCTTCTGGCTCAACGCCTCATGGTGCTCAACTGCCTCGCACTCCGGTCAGTGGGATCTCTGCATCGTGACATTTCAATGTCAAGATCCGTTCACCTTATTACAGTTATTCTGCTCATCTCCTAACAATTAGTTATACTTACCAGGATATTTGTCTTTTTTTTTTTTTTAAAGATTAGACTTGTTTTCTTTATTTTCATCAAACTTTTTTCATATCGTATCTTGTTAAGTGATTTTTTTTTTTAAACTGATGCATCACTGGTGCAATATTCACTGTAGCTGTCTCTCTTTCTAGTTGTCCCAAAAGGGTTCATTCCCCACAGACAGCCAGGCCCTGACTCCAGCCTCCGTCAGCAGCCTGGACACTTCCTCCCAGCAGCCGCAGTCGAACACCTCCACCACCAACCTCGATGCCAAGATGGAGATCAAGCAGCAGGACGACGAGGACGAGAGCGACACCGGCAGCTGTTCCAAAGGAGGGAAACTCGGCAACCTGAAATCGGAGGAAAAGCCCTTTAAATCAGAGGTGAAGAAGGAGGAATGTTCGGGAGAGGGAGGTAAAGGTGTTCCCATGGAGACGTCGACAACAATTCCGGCATCTGGCATGAAGACGGAGGACAGGAAACCGGAGGTGAAGAAGGAGCCGAAAGAGGAAGAAGAGTCGGGAGAGGCAACTGCACCACAAGCCCCACCAAAAAAGAAGAGTAAGACCGGAAAACACACGATTCAGAACCAAAATTGTAACATTGCACGGTCTTTATTTTGTAACTGTATTTGGCCTGAATGGCTTTGTTTTATTACGTGTCATGGAATCCGCATTGTTTTTGAAAGCGTGCAATGCAATTGAAACTTGAGAGAAGCAACATTTTGATTTGTCTGCTCTGATCTTCCCTTTCTCCTAGTTTTTAAGCCGGAGGAGCTTCGTCAGGCCCTAATGCCGACTCTTGAATCTCTTTACCGACAAGATCCAGAGTCACTGCCCTTCAGAATGCCGGTTGACCCACAACTTTTGTGCATCCCTGTAAGTAATTCCTGCTCATGTTGTGTTGTTTTTCTGCACTTTTCGTGTGAGTGTTTGGAATTGTATGTTGCCCTGAGGAGTATTCAGGGTTCTGATGCTGCAGCTCTCACAGCTTTACTTTCGTAAATGTCATTGACTCCTGAAGTTTGACAGAAGTTTGACCCATTTATCTTTGGACTCTGCAGGACTACTTTGACATTGTAAAGAACCCGATGGACTTATCAACAATCAAGCGGAAGTTGGACACTGGTTAGTACTTTCTGCTAACTATCACAACTCAAAAATTCCAAGTAGAGATATTATAAAGTATATAGTGAACAGCTACCATGTTGTTGTATTATTGTGGTATAAAAGTTTGAGTAAAAAAAAAAAGTGCAAAAATGTAAAGGTGGTGTCAAAAGGCTTAGGTGAATGGGATGTTTTGCACAAACTGAATATAACAAAAGATGATTTAATATGCGCATAATCACCTGGATACTCAAATTGTTGTTTTCATTACCTGAAACTTGGCTCTTAAAATTCACACGAGGACGGTGTCCTCTATGGATGTGGCCATGTTTGTTCCACCATGTTTTTGGAGTAGCACAGAGTGCACAAACTAAATGTCTTTTTAGGTTTTTTTTTAATCCCCGACTGGTTTCTCTGATGTCTGCAGTGAAATAATCAGTGCAGGTGTCTTCATGTTGCTAGCTGTGCCTGCTTTTTGTATTTGTTTGTAAACTTTGGGTGACGCAAAACCATTTTGGGCGGACAGGATGGAAACGACGCACCGCATTTCAAGTTGATTCTGACTGTCATTGAAAGTTGAGTGTCTTTTTAACCATTGTACCACCCTGTTTCTTTTTGTAACAGGTCAGTATCAGGATCCCTGGCAGTATGTGGACGACATCTGGCTGATGTTCAACAACGCGTGGCTGTACAACCGCAAAACATCCCGGGTGTACAAGTACTGCTCCAAGCTCGCCGAGGTTTTCGAGCAGGAGATTGACCCCGTCATGCAGAGCCTCGGCTACTGTTGTGGCAGGAAGGTGAGTGAGATGGGTGCAAGACTGGCTCGATATGTTGATCTGGGGAATATTGAAGGATTATTCTTATTGTAAAAGACAAAAAAAGTGCAGGTTTGAGCAACAGAGTGATGAAAAAATGGAAGCCAACTTATTTAAACTTCACATAAACTGCATTAGTGCTTTAAACAGCACATGTTTTGGACAAGGAGTGGTTGAATGGCTTGAGTTTGCTGAAGATGAGGAAATTAACTCCCCTCATTCACATCTGAAAATGGTAGCGGCGAAGTGGGCGCATAGCTATATTTGGCCTTGGGAATACCACCACCATATCACATTTCAGCTCTCATTAGACTCTGCTATTTTTGGTTTTGCAGACAAATAACAGAAGTGATTGGGTCTTATTATGAGAGGCGGACTTGACGCTTCTGTTCTGATAATGAGGAAAAGCAAAATCACTAGATGCTGTAGTTAATTTTTAATAAAACTAAGCGAAAACGGAAATGAGCTCAATTCGGCTCCACTCGAAAAGGTTTCACTGCTGCAGTGTGGATGGCAATCGTGTCTTAGAGAAGCACTTGCATTGTTTTTGATTTGCACATGTAATTGTTTCGCCTCGCTTTTTGCGTCTCAGTCAATAACAATGAATTGAGATTTTACCCTGTGAATTGTTCCAATAGAAGTTGAAAAATAATTTGATTGCACTGGAACTCGGTACATGACAAGTTTAAGGGAAAACATGTTTGCTTCACCACTGATCACCACACTAGGAGCTCAGTTGCTGCTATTTTCGCCAAGTGATGAATACTACACCACCGGAAATCACCATATCTCTGCCACTCGCACAATGACACCTGTCAGTGGCAGTCATGGATGTATTGTTAGCACTTGATGGAGGAAGAGAAACAAACATTTAACCAAAAGAAGAGTGGCTGGACGGCGGTACTGCAAAGTCTTTGTCGGTCACGTGGTGCCTTGCAGACTAAAAGGCCTCCTGACTTTTTGTGCTTCACTGTGTAGCTTTGATTGAAAATATCGGGCCCACGCCTCCGACGGTGCCTAGTTCTTACAACACATCCATGGCTGCACTGCACACCTGCTGTTTTTGAGCAGTGAAAAGAAGTGATTCAACGAAAGGAACTTGTTTTATTGAAGAAAAAAATATCCTTGAAACGCATGGTATTAGATGGGTAAATCGATCTGTATACTATGACACACCTGACTTGATCAGTAATGTCCTCTAATTTTCATAAGCCCTGTTGGGTGTCTTGAGTTGGGTGAGGTAAAAAAAATATTCTAAACCCTGTTTTTGTTCTTTCCGTCAGCTGGAGTTCTCCCCTCAGACACTGTGCTGCTATGGAAAGCAGCTATGCACTATTCCCCGAGATGCTGCTTACTTCAGCTACCAGAACAGGTATGGAGATGGGGAAAGCCCATAGAGTAACATACAGAGGGGCATCTATGGGAGGTGGGATTAGTAATAGTGGATGGGATTGTGGTTATCTTTGAATCGTTTCTTTTACAACACCTGTTTCCCTAAATGCCTCCCCACCCTTCACTTCATTCTCCCCATTTTATACCTTCATTTGGTTCCTAATGCAACAGCATTTGAACAGTCTGCCCTCTCCTCACATTCTTTAAGCTGTGCTTCATGTCATGAAACATATCTGTAATCACAGCAACAGGTGTCGGTTGTTGCTATCCTCAGTGGTTCAGGACTCATTCCTGATGCACTCATGCATGATTGTGCAAGAAAAAAGGGATGATCGCGACTTCCTGTTTCATACATTTGTATTTGAACACCTGACATGAATGTGAGAGGACAGACTTCAAACTGAACTGGACAGCTCAGAAGTTGTCTGTGCCTGTTTGTTCATATTTGTTCCGTGTCTGTATAACGTCCTGTGCTCCAACGTCCTGCCCCCGTTGGCTCTGCTCCAGCCCTGTTTGCTGTGACCGTGGTTGTTACTGTTGCCCATCCTGTCATGTCCCAATTGCTAATCTGTGCTTTGCCTCGGCTCTCTGCTCTGTGTTGTCTTTGATGTCCGTCTCGTCTTGTCCCGCTCCATATCACTTGTCTATCCCCTCCGCCTTCAATGGCTGTGATGTCAACATTGGCTTGCTCTTGCCTTGACCAATCATGCACCTCCAAAAACCCACCCCTTCATCCCCCCTCCCTTACCCCCCCCCGAAATCATGCCTGGCTGTTGCGATGACGACTTCCTGCTGCCCCTGCGCTCCTACCTCCTGCTTGCTCCGCTTGTGGCATCCTGCCTTGCCCGTGTCCTATACCATTTGGCGACTGCCCTCCCGTGCGCTGTCTGTGATTGGCTGTGCTGTGGGGAACGGTGTAGTTCACCAAAATTTGGGCTTATTGCTGACAGGTACCACTTCTGCGAGAAGTGTTTCAACGAGATCCAGGGGGAGACGGTTTCCCTGGGCGACGACCCCACCCAGCCTCAGACGTAAGTGTGACTTCACTTAACAAGGGGGATTATTTACCTCACAGTAAATCTTAACATTTCATATAGTTCCGCCACGTCAGATACAGTTACTCTCCAGCCAAGATGGTCGATAGTTGCACATATTTTGGATTTTTCTATCCTTTCAGAATTTTCTGAATTGATCCGCAGTGTTTCTCTCTTGGTCAGGATGACGACCCGCTCACATGCGTATTGTCAGGACGTCACTGTGACATTTATCTATATCCATTTTAAAAGTCATTACAGGCATTTTGAATATATTCTGATGTTTAGATTTCTTCAGGAGATACATTGCAGCTTTCTCACCCTCTTCACTGAATTAATCTGCTTATCAACATGTCCCCCTGAAAAGATCATCTGAAAACCCATAAGAACAACAAGGGTTCAGACTGTAACGGTGCTCCAGTTCAGAAACAGAAAAACGTTGCACAGATGAGTTATATGAAAAAGTCTTGGATTCAGATTATATTCAGATTGCGTGGCCTCATCTGGCTTTGTATTAATGATTATCTCATGTACACCTGCCTGGAAAATTGAAATGACATTTTGAAGAAAAAACGGTGAGGTTGAAAAGCTAGATGAATTTGAACATTTTAATATTTAGTTGTGCTAAATGGACATGTCAACGGACACATACTGACCATTTCCTCATTTTTTTGTTAACTTTAGATCTATTAACAAGGAGCAGTTTGAGAAGAAGAAAAATGACACACTGGACCCTGAACTGTAAGTAAACTATCAAATTCTTGGTTTAAGATCAAATAAATTGTACTTTCAGACTTCAGCTTGTAATTTTTTATTTCAATTCCTGTTTTCAGGCTTGTTGAATGTTTGGACTGTGGCCGCAGGATGCACCAGATTTGTGTCCTGCACAATGATACAATCTGGCCCTCGGGGTGAGAAGCTTTTCTGTATTCCAGTTCTCAGATTTTACCATCTGAAGTTTAACTTGACGTAACCATGTGTCTCTTTGCTGCCCCCCAGTTTTGTTTGTGACGGCTGCTTAAAAAAGACGAATAAAACGAGAAAAGAAAACAAGTACTCTGCCAAACGTAAGTTACATTTCATCCCAATATCCAGTTTTTGAATGCATATGTGTTCAGCCCATTTATAAGAGACTGTCGTCTCATGTTATCATCATATCAGGATTCTATGTAAGATGAAAGACAAATTGTTTTCTCGGGCTTTCTCTCTCACAGGGTTACCCCAGACAAAGTTAGGCTGCTTCCTGGAGACGAGAGTGAACGACTTCTTGAAGCGACAGAGTTTACCGGAGGCCGGGGAAGTCTTCATTCGTGTCGTCCACGTCTCGGATAAAGTGGTGGAGGTTAAGCCAGGCATGAAGTCCAGGTACAGAGACGACGGGAAGAGTCGAACTTAACCTCAAGTTAAAGTCACCGATGTAAAAAAGTTATGGGTTGAATTATACAAACTCTGCCGGGTTGAGTGCTTCTCTCTCTGTTACAGTCGGTATGTTCACACACCCTTGCCTTTCCCCTCAGATTCGTGGACAGTGGAGAGATGTCGGAGTCTTTCCCGTACAGGACGAAAGCCCTTTTTGCGTTCGAGGACATCGATGGAGCAGATGTTTGCTTCTTCGGTATGCATGTTCAAGAGTATGGATCGGACTGTCCTCAGCCCAACCAGAGGTAAAGACACGGCCGATGCTTTTTTTTTTTAATCATGCCCTTGAAAATGGCGTGTTTTTTTTAATAGGACAGTTTCAGCGGCGTTGGTACATTGGTGTGTATTTATTTCCTCTTTCTTCCCCTCAGGCGGGTCTACATCTCTTACCTGGACAGTGTACACTTCTTTCGGCCTCGTGCTTTAAGAACAGCAGTTTACCATGAAATCCTCATTGGATACTTGGAATATGTCAGGAAGTTGGGGTGAGTGCTCCCACCCACCTCTCTGATGTCATCTGGTGACAGCTTGGGTTCTCACAAACCTGTACCCATATGCAGTGTTTATTGTCCAAGTACTGCTCATCTATAAACCCATCATGCCTGACTGGTCATGCTTTCTCATCCCCAGCTACACTACTGGCCACATCTGGGCCTGCCCTCCCAGTGAAGGGGACGACTACATCTTCCACTGTCATCCTGCGGATCAGAAGATCCCAAAGCCCAAACGTCTACAGGAATGGTACAAGAAGATGTTAGACAAAGCTGTGACAGAGCGGATAGTGCATGATTACAAGGTAAACAGACGACATTCCACTTTACGTGATGATTCCGTGCACGATTTCTTTGGCTCTGTCTAACACCTTTTAGTGTATACTAACCAGCTGCGAGTGCAGCTCACGCTACACTTTATTGGGCAGTTTGTGACTTGACATTGTGGAAGAAATTGAAAAACTCCTTCAGGTCCATGTGGAGGCGGCTTTGGATTAGTTCTAATCACTGCACAGTGGAGACATGTATCGCAGCAGGTCGATACGATTCTGTCTGCAGGGTTAGAGTTTGAGGTGAATTTACACGGGAGCAACAGAGTAACTTTACATACAAAGGATATTGTGTTGGGAAGAGTGTCTGTGTGAAGACAGCAAGGTCTGTCTGGCTCAGGGAGTCCTGATCATGTTAGTTTAATCAGAGAGATCCCGTTTGTCGACCTCTGTCTTGATCAAAGGGATGGGGGTCAGGGAAAGCGACACGTTTGTTGATGAGGAGGTTCTCTCAGTGACTTGAGGAGGTTTTAATCAGTGTAATATAGAGGAAAGTAGAGTGTACGCTTTCAGAGAAACAACAGTAATACAACATTAAGCAAAATAATTTGCTTCCACGGCAGGCAGTCATTGTTTAGCGTCTTACTTTGGTTACACATTACATGCGTACAAGTGACCATAGCAAGGCTGCTGTTATGCGCCACCATGCACACTGCGTGCGCAGCACACTCATACTCGATATACACGCTGTGCAGTCAGACACACTGTGGCATAATAACCATGTTGTGCAGTTTTACAAACATTGCCATCAGCAGTGATAAGTATGATTTAATATTTGACTCTTACCATCGGTGATTTCTGAGTCTTCATCTTCTTGAGCTGAATTACAACCGCTAACCGTTAACCGAATTATGCAAGCGGTCAATTATTGTGGTCTGCCACAAAACCCAGCTGCGCTGTTTTCATCTGAATTGACAATTGAATCGGAATGCCCCCCAACTCGGCTCTCCCACATTGTTCATGGGAGTTGATGACAAGGTCGTTGGTGTATTGAAAGGGTGCTGCCAAAAATTTAACCAAAAGTCTCTCTGGCACTCATGCTTTGTCATGAAAATCAGATACTTGAACACTGAAAAGGAGAATACAACATATTGTCAATTCGGGAGAGATCCGCATCGTCAATCAAAGCAATTGGTTTACAAACATCAACGCAGATACTGGATGTATTTTTCACTGTTTCTTGAAAAATACTGACTTTCCCCCCAATTGACCTCTACAGGATATCTTCAAGCAGGCAACAGAGGATCGTTTGACCAGTGCTAAGGAGCTGCCTTACTTTGAAGGTGACTTTTGGCCCAATGTACTGGAGGAGAGCATCAAGGAGCTGGAGCAGGAGGAAGAGGAGAGGAAACGAGAGGAGAACAGTACTTCTAATGAGAGCATCGATGTAAGAATGATACAATTTATCAACAAAGCCCAGAGGTGCGTGTTGTTTAGATGATGTGTGACGTGGTGATTCTCCCCATTCTTGTGCAGGACGTGAAAGGTGATAGTAAAAATGCAAAGAAGAAGAACAACAAGAAGACGAGTAAGAACAAGAGCAGCTTGAGCCGAGCCAACAAGAAGAAGCCAGGGATGCCGAATGTGTCCAATGACCTTTCTCAGAAACTTTATGCCACAATGGAAAAACACAAAGAGGTATAGGAAACACTACCTGAAATGTATCAATTAAATCACAGAGATTATTGAAGGAGCGACATTAAAATGAGACATCTCAGTTAATACTCAAATTTTCAGATTTACATTTTGGCATCAGTGTCAGCACAAATTGATTTTAAGTGCTGTTCTCTCGTCTCATTTCTCTCGTAGGTGTTCTTTGTGATCCGACTGATCGCAGCCCCCATGGCAAATGCCCTGCCCCCTATTTCGGACCCGGATCCCCTGATGGCGTGCGACCTCATGGACGGCCGCGACGCTTTCCTGACGTTAGCCCGGGACAAACACCTGGAGTTCAGCTCACTGAGGAGGTCCATGTGGAGCTCCATGTGCATGTTGGTGGAGTTGCATAACCAAAGCCAGGATCGGTTTGTCTACACCTGTAACGAGTGCAAGCACCACGTGGAGACTCGTTTCCACTGTACCGTCTGTGAGGTGAGTCTGGGAAGAATGTGTGAAGGATACAAAAACAAACATTCCGAAAGGTATTCGCTAGAAGTCATTTCTAACCATCTCCTCCGTTCCTGGCAGGATTACGACCTCTGCATCACATGTTACAACACGAAGGGCCACGAGCACAAGATGGAGAAGTTAGGCCTCGGTCTGGATGATGAAAGCAACAACCAGGCTGCTGCGACCACTCAGAGCCCTGGAGACTCCCGCCGACTCAGCATCCAGCGCTGCATCCAGTCCCTTGTCCACGCCTGCCAGTGTCGAAACGCAAACTGCTCCCTTCCGTCCTGCCAGAAGATGAAACGGGTGGTTCAGCACACAAAAGGCTGCAAAAGAAAAACCAACGGCGGCTGCCCCATCTGCAAGCAGCTTATCGCACTTTGTTGCTACCACGCTAAACACTGTCAGGAGAACAAGTGCCCAGTCCCGTTCTGCTTGAACATCAAGCACAAGCTCCGCCAGCAGCAGCTGCAGCACAGGCTCCAGCAGGCCCAGATGTTGAGAAGAAGAATGGCCAGCATGCAGCGAGTGGGACAGCCTCCTCCTGGAGGAGCCCCTGGCGGCAATGGTTTGCCCTCTCCGGGAGGGAACAATGGAGCAACCGGTCCTGGCACCCCTTCATCTGTGGGCACACAGCCTCCTACCCCGCAGACGCCTACCCAGGGAAATATGAATGTGCTACCACAGCAGCAGGGAGTTGGGATGGGGGGAATGGCGGTACCTGGCCAGCAACAGCAAGTTCCACAGCAAGGCGGTGCAATGCCCCCCCAACATCATCTCCATCAGTTTCAGTCTGTGGCTGGAGGAGGTGGAGGGGGGATGATGAACTCTCCCCAGCAGCAGATGGTGCCTCAGCTCCAACAGCAGCCTCCCAATGTCCAGCAACTCCAGCAGCAGCAGCAGCAGCAGCAGCACCCAGGTGGCTTGCCCCCATACAACCCCAGACCCCCTGGAGCCTCTCCCCTCCACCCGTCAATGGGCAAACCTGGACTCGGTCCAGCCACCCCACCCCAGCAGCAGCAACAGCCCAATCAAGGACAAGGGTCCATGCCTGTACAAGGACAACAGCAAGGGCCTCCGCTGGCTGCTGTTGAGACGGCCCTGAAAATCCAGCGCCTTGCAGAGACCCAGAGACAGATGGCCCAGGCACAAGCCCAGATCCGTGGCTTAGGACAGGGGGGCATGATGCCCTCGCATCCTCACCACCAGAACCCTCAGGGGCAGATGGGCATGCCCCACATTGGGGCTCAGGGCATGCCTCCACAGGGTCAGGGAGTTGTTGGAAGGACTATGTTAGACCCACAGCAGCAGGGAATGCTGGCAGGGATGCAGCAAGGTGGCCCCCAGACACAGTTGCCACCTCAAGTTCAGCAGCAGCTCCAGCAAGTTCAGCAGGCAGCCGGTGGACAACTCCCTCCAACGAACCAGCAGTGGGGTGCTGGGGGACCAGCTATGAATCCTCAACAGCGACCAGGCATGATGGCTCACATGGCTCCTCAGCAGCAGCCAGGAGGTGCCCAGCAACAGCAGCCGCCCATGAATCAGCAGCAGCCTCAACCAGGAAACCGTGGGATGATGCAGGTTATGGGTGTGTCACCAGGAGCACCCGGGGCGCCTAATCCGATTCCAGGCGTAGCTGCATCAGGAAACCTACCCCAGGCAGCACTACAAGAACTCCTGCGAACGCTGCGTCTTCCCCACTCGCCGATTCAGCAGCAGCAGGTGCTGAACATTCTTCGTTCCAACCCGACTCTCATGGCTGCTTTTATAAGGCAAAGAGCAGCAAGATATCAAGGTGGGCAGGGGGGTCCCGGAGGACCAGGAGGGGCTCCACAAGGGGTCCCTGGAGGTCTGAGGTTCCAAGGGGCTCCGGGAGGGCTGCCAGGTGTGGGAGGACCTGGGGCTAACCAGCTTTCTAACCTAGAAGGACAACAGCAAGTAAATGTGAACCCGGCAGGCCAGCCAGGAATGAACATGGTTCAGGGTGGTGCACAGGCAGGCAACATGCCCACCATGGCTCAGCTTCAGCAGTTACAACAACAGCAGCAGCAGCAGCAACAGCAACAGCAACAGCGCCCCATGTTGCCTGGGAATTTACAGCAACAACAAATGGCTGCATTGCAGCAGCAGCAGCAGCAGCAGCAGCAACAACAACAACAACAACAACAGGGTGCAATGCAAGCGGGACAACAAGGCGGCATGACTACACAGTTTAGAGAGATGTTGATGATGAGAAGACATCTGCAGCAGCAGCAGCAACAACAACAACAACAACAGCAACAACAACAGCAGCAGCAGCAGCAGCAGCAGCAGATGGGAGGCCACGGGCAGTTCCAGCAACAGCAAGGCCAGCAAGGCTTCATGCAGCCTGGCCAGGGACAGCCAGGAATACCCCCTTCTTCCCAGCCCCAGCCAGGTGGTGGGGGGGCCCAGCAACAGCAAGGAGGACCACAGGGGGGGCCAGGACAGCCAGGCCAGCAGCAAGGCTACTCCAGCACCATGTCACAAGTAGCTGCGGCGCTCCAGCAAAGGCTCCAGATGCAGCAGCAGCAGCAGCAGCAGCAGCAGCAGCAGCAGCAGCAAAACCAGATGAGTGGACTTCAAGGACAAGACGGAGGGCCCAATGGAGGAGCACCAGGAGGACCTCAGCTGCAGGGTGGACAGGTAGGACCAGGGCAGGGGCAACAGCAGCAAGGTGGAGTTGGGGGCGGGGGAGGTGGGCCTCCATTGTCACAGACGCCTCAAGGCATGCTCCACCAGAACATCCACCAGAGGCTCCTGCAGCAGCAGCACCTCGGCGGGGGCTCTCCTGCTCAACACAGCAGTCCCATGAGTCCGCAACAGCAGATGGCCCAGTCCCCGCACCACCTCCAAGGACAAGGGGGTCTCGGTCCAGCAGGGTCCCTCAGCAGTCAGGTGAGGTCGCCCCAGCCCTCGCCGAGACCGCAGTCGCAGCCCCCGCACTCCAGCCCGTCCCCGCGCATGCAGCCCTCCTCGCAACCACAGCCCCAGCCCTCGCCGCATCGCATCTCCCCGCAGACGCAAACCGGCTCGCCCCACCCAGGCCACCTAGGCCAACACCACCCCAGCATGGCGCCACCCCAGCCCCCCCAGCCCCAGCAGCAAGTGTTACCTCAGCAGCAGCAGCAGCAGCCAGGTGGTTCGGTTGATCCCAGTCAGTTCAGCTCTGACCAGAACTCCATCATGTCCCAGCTGAGTGGGATCACGGGGATGCACGGTGGACAGGGTGGACAGTCGGACATGTTAAGCGGGAATAATAACAGTGGTAGCAACAACCAAGAGCTGGGGTCGAGCATGAACCACAACAGTTTAGACCTGATGTAGCCTTGGCTTCTTATTGTCTCTCTCTGACGAGTCGCCCCACACGACAAACTGCCATGCAAGGAGAGCAAGACCGGGACAACGACTTTGGGGTTTTTAGAAGTTTTTATTTTTTATTTAAATATTTTTGTGATGTATAGATAAGAACTGAAGCTTCCTATGGGAGATGAATCCTAGAAGTCAATAAATGAATAAATTAATCAATGGTAAGTTATTGCTGTTAATATATATCTATATATTTTTGCCAATTGTGTACAAAAGGTGGAAGGGCAGTGTTTCAGGTTGAAGATATTTCTTCCTTAAGTCTATGACACAATATTTTTGGGGACTGAGAATTTTGCCTTTTTATGAATATTTTTAAGATTTTAAATGTGGCTAAGAATTAAAAGTGAAATGACACGATGTACCTTTTTTATCGTTTTTGTTTTCCTCTCCTTGAATCACCAGTCATGATTGTATCTATTTTGCAGAGAGTAAATATATTTTATTTCCGTATTTTTTCTTCTATGCCCCACATTGGATCATAAAACAATCATCAACATATCTTCCGTTACAACCTTCTCTCAAAGCAATGTAGTCAAATAGAAAGACTTTGTTTTTGTGCTGGGCGGGTGAAGGTTGTGATAAATGCAGTTTGATTTGTGACGACTTGGTTATTTGTTTTTTTTCTGTCCGTCTGTCAGGGTCAAATCGGTTTGCATTAAACCATAACAGTGTTTTGGAGGGATGGAGATCCGTTTACCCTCCTCTCTACCCTCTATCTTCAGTTCTATGAATGTGCACACCTTCCTTACCCTGCCCTCCCCACCCCTGTTAAAAAAAACTATGGAGAGATGAACTGTAGATGCCTGATCGTCCAGCTGGAGCCGTATTGTACCTCTGTTTTAGCTGGTCGTTAATCAGGGGGTTGTACATATATGAAATCTTTGTCTATGAACTGTGATATGGCGATGTCGGGTCGAGTGTTTAGGGGCTGAAAATGAAAATCCTGCCTGTATCAACCCTTGATTTCCATCTTTCAACTGTCTTTTCTCTCGTTTCCTCCCTTTTGTTCCCTGACCTCACGACTGCCTCTCAGCCACACTTCAATGTTAGTACTGTACAGAGAAAGAAACGGTGGAATTAGATACTTCTTTTTGTAACAAAGTGAAAAGTGTAAAAAAACAAGACATTGTAAATACTTTAAAGACCTTATGAGCAGATGTTTTCTGCTGCTTTGTTCCCCTTCATGTTTGATTGGATATTTGCTGTATCTATAAAAAATGGAAAAAAAAACCAACATAAAAAGTCAACAAAAAAAATCAATAGTACTCCTGAGCTACTGTACAGTATTGAGATTGTTTTCTAAAAGGGTACAGTATGGGGTGTAGTAGGTCACAAGCACCAATGCGCCTTTTTCTGTGTATTTTTGACAAGGTTTAAGGGAGGGTGGTGGTTCACGTGACTCCTGAACGTTCGCTCGACTTACCTGCACGAAGAAGAAGTGGGGGTGGGGTGGGGGGGGCGGGGGTTGTATTAGAGGTGTGATGTGAATGAGTTTAAATTTGGTCATTTAGCTTTTTATGGAGAGGACAGAAGACACAATATTCACATGCTCACTATTTTTCTCCTAAAGGTTGGGCTTGCTGGGTATTGAGGGGGAGGGAGGGGGAATGCATTAGAACCAGGTGGCAATATATCTTGAGACTTATTTTATAAGATAAAAAACAAGGAAAAACTGTCTTTTATATATAGATATATTATTTAATTTTATTTTTTGGAAATAAAACTTGAAGCTACAGGAATTATTAGATAAAAACATGTTTTGTTTTGTATTAAAAGATGTTATGGTGATGCAAAAAGACACTGCAGACAGTCGTTCAGTTTGCCTGGGACGGGGGGCGGGGCTATATGGAGTGAAATCTAAACCATCCTTTTTTTGAAGAAATGTTTCATGTACATGAATATAGTTGTAAACATACTGAATCGCTGTACAGACTGATGGCAACTGAACAAATGGTTTTGTTTTGATCATTTCTCCTTAAAAAGAGACTGGAAAAAAAGACTATTTAAATATTTGTTTAGTATTCAAATGGAATCTTTGACCACTTTTTTGTTCCTCTTGTTAACAATTTTGGTGCTTGCTGAGAGAAAGCAAAAATAACTGTTGCTCCATTTTCATTAGTTTCTTTTTTTAAATTATTTTGGTGGTCTTGATTGTTTTTTTTGCCAATAAATTAATTGTACAATAAAGTATGTTTGTACCATTGGAAAAATACAACATTGTCTCTTTTGACAAAAATCTGAAAATATTCTTAGTATTTCTGTTGGGGCATAACAGGGCTCGAAAGGGTGACGTAGCCGAGTGGAAAAACCGCACTGCATTGTGGGCATCTGAAAAGTGTGTTTACGGCGGCTGCATGCACGACGCTGCCCTTGTGTTCCGCTCTTTTTGTTCAAACAAGTTAAAACCACGGTGCAAACGTGCTGTGTCATTAACTGCCACAATCGTTCACACGATCGCTTCGGGGGGGGAAAAACGATGGGGTGAGATTTTTCACATTTCCAACCTGGAAGTAAAGACAAGGACCTCGGATCTGTGAGCTAACAGAGAGACAGCGAATGGCCCGGATGGCAGCCAAGAGACGACCAAACATCACTGTCAACGCCATCACCCGACACATGTTGGTGTGTCCTGGATTTTGGTTTACAAATGAAAGTTCTGAAAATAAGATGAAATCAATTCTAGCCGGGTTCCACCTATGTATGACGAGGGAGAGCTAGAGATATTATGGGTTGTGAAAATGCCCCAATTCATGGATAGATGAGCGAGCCCCTGAATATTTCCCACATAAATGCAGAGTTCTCCGAATTCTAGGCTTAAAATATAGTTTGTTTGAAACAAATTTGTCCAGCAGAGACCAACATTTGTTGGTCAGCAGGCAAACAAGCAGCGCCACGCGGAGGTGGGACACAAGTGAGGTCAAAGCGTTTATTTACATACCTCTGAAATGACGACGGTCTTCCCTTTAAGACGGACCCACCCGACTGCAGCCACCCGAAGTTCGTTTGTCCATGAGCCCTCAAAGACTTGGCAGTCCCAATTTCTTCGCAGGTAAAATAACTAACGCCATTGACGAGAGGACAGAGGACGAGCTCGGCTTCGGACAATGTCGGCAGGTCCTTTAAATCTCTCGTCCAGTCAACATGCTCATATGGACCAGTACCAGTGATGTGACTCATTTTTTCGAGGTATCGATCCTTCAGAACAGGGTCCGGCTTGTCTCAGTACGGTCCATCGCCTTTCTGTTTTGTACCGTCCATTTATCCATGTGTTTGTGTCTCTATCTCTCGCAGCACCGTATCGAACCCTGCGATGTAAACAAACACTGTTGCCCGCTCAAATGGCGACTGCGGCCCACAATGCATTGCGAGATCACGTGCCCTTTCGAGCCCTATACACCTCACCGGGGCTACTGTACATCATGGTGCATCATGGCCGCCTCTGTATAGAGGATCCACTCCACGGTGTGAAATTGAGAAGTAATAGAGCTAATTAAAACATCAAATTAATACATATTTTATTTTTGATTTGTCATTAAAAATGGTTAGAATTTCACTTAAACTTTACACTCCTTTAATTAAACTAATGTACCAGGTCTTTAGTCTTACGTCTTCTTTATTTTATTTTGTTCTGCTTAAAGGTGCAGTGTGGAGTTTTTCAACGATATCAAAACATAAATATGGATTATTGGAGTGCTTAAATATATGTTTTACTACTTGTGTAACGAACCTAACACATAAACCAGAAACTAGAGTGTTTCTGTGATAAGTAAATAAACTTGTTACACATAATAATAATATAAAAAATAACATGAATATGGATAAAGGGCTGTCTTATCTTAAATATAACTGATTAAATAAGATAAGATAATAGATAATAGTATACACAAGTAAACAAGGAATAAATAACGCTGTACACTGTATACAGGCGTGGAAGTGGAGAACACTAATTATATATATATATATATATATATATATATATATATACATACACACACAGATGTCACTTTAATATACTATGCAATAACATTCATATGAGTGTGGGTGTGTGTGTGTGTGTTTATCACATGTAGGCTCAGGTTATGGTGGTACACACACACACACAATGTGTTGTTGCATGATTCAGAGTTTATTGAGTTTGAATCAATATTCTAAATGAATGATAAATGCATGTATGTATTTTTCAGCTAATGTGATGGGAACCAATCAGGTGAGAGCAGGTGTGACCAGGTGTCTCTAATCAGCTGATGTGATGGGAACCAATCAGGTGAGAGCAGGTGTGACCAGGTGGCTCAAATCAGCGGATGACCGAGGGCATATTAAACTCGAACCCCCTCCGCCTCACTGTTCCACTCGCTCTCCTGGGGCTCGTGCCCGGTGCGTGTGTTGTCCGCGCCCCCGGAGAACCTCAGTGGGCCCCGGGCGGCCGCCCCGCTCCTGACGCCCGCGCCGTATCGTGTGGTCCGGGTGTGGGACCAGGTGCTGGAGGTCAGGTGAAGACACGGGCTCCGTTTAGTTTCCTGGTCCGTCTCCCTCCTCCATCTTTGCGCGTTTCTCAGGTGAAGTCAGGTCAGGACGAAGTCGACAACCTGCCTCGCCGTTTCAAGTCTTCGGTAAGTGACGTCACACTTTAAGCTATTAAATGAGGTCGCCAGCGTGTTCATGTTCCCCTCAAAGTTTAGTGGAAAACACTTAATACAACTTAACAGAAGGCGGGTGGAGTTAGAAAGCAAACTAAAGCTACTCAATAATGGGCGGGAACATCCAACTCTGATTTACGACGTGTCGTAAATCGCCTTGTGTGACCACTGAAACGGTTTGAGATGATCGATGAATTGCGGTGTCCTTTTTAAAACGACCAGGGCCAACCAAGTCTGACTTTGTTTTGACCTAAGCAGTGCTTCTATTCACTTTGTGTTTTTCACAATAAACTTTATTCAATCCAACACCATGAACAAAGTCAAATGCAAACATCACCTCACGTTTCAAGGCAACTTCATGTCCTCCGAAATTCTCAAGTGAACAATTGTTGCAGTGGAGTATATAACATCTTAAAGATAGACATACTACAAACATAAGGAAAGAAAGAAGTAATAAAAAAAAACGAGCAGAGTAAAATAAAAAATAGAGCAATTAATGAATAAAAAAACAGCTAAAAGTTAAGTGAAAAACATATAAACAAGTGAGACCATACTAAATAAATACAAGAGGTTTAGAATGGATTACATTTTGCTATGTATGTGTACAATTTCTTTGTATGGGGATTGTTTATTTGTTCCAGACATTTTTGTAACAAGGATCGTAAATTTTTAAGAGCAGACCATGTTTGAGAACCAGTTGTCATTTGCAAACAATTTCACTTTTTTATTTTTATACATCAATATAAATTATTAGATTATAAAATATGCTAATAAATATTCTATTTTTCTCTTTTTCAGATTGTTCTGAATTCAACCAGTGCAAAAAGGTACATTTCCTTTTGTGTACATTATACATTTTTAAGTTTAATTTCTATTTACTACTATCTCTATGGCTGTAGAGGGTTTCTAATGACCGGCAGATCGTAAATAGATTATTTATTTTAGCGGGTAAAATGTTTGAGAACCATTTCTCATTTGCAAACACTTTTACCATTTTTATGCCATTCATCAATATAGATTATTATAATATATTAATCTATTTTCCACTTTGTCCCAAAATAAGTGTGGGGCCCTAGACTGAGAAGTTTGTGACAGAGGAGGGGACACGGACCATTCCACCGGTGCAAAACGGTAAGTTTCATTACCTTCTGGTTTGGAATATTTATTTTATTTGACCGGGTAAAGTAAAAAAGCAGGTACACCATCCTTCTCGTCGGGACGCAGGTGACAGTTTGTCGGTAGGTAGATGTTGATGGGCGTCTCGCAAATCACATTGTCATACTTGGCTTTCTTTGGCGTTCTCGGACCCCGCTGAGTCGGCTCCTTCACTTCTAGGGGGCAGAGACCAGCTCTGCAATCGCATTCTATCCTACCAGTCAGATCACTCATGGTGATTTTTAAAATTTGAGAAAAAATAAATGTCAAGCTGGTTCGTGTTGCTGTTGCTCATCTGATACTGTGAGCACTTACAAAGATCCAAGGATCGTTTGTCTGTCTGTGTGTGTGTGTGTGTGTGTGTGTGTGTGTGTGCGCCTCTCTGTAACCCCTCTGCGCTGTGTATGTTTGTGTACTATATGATGTTGTACTTTGATGTCGGATAGATGGATAGATAAAGGCAGGAGAGGTCAGTGTCTGGAAGGGACTAACAAACATAAAATCAAGTGGACATAAGTTTAAAGAACATAAAAGTCTCATTGAATTGTTTACTTTTCAACCAGAAATGAAGTGAGCTCATCCGGTCTATTCTTTAAGGTCAAGGGTCGACATCTGGAAAGGATTGGTTCAGTTTGTGTGTGTGCGTGTGTCATCTAACCTGATACGTGTGTGTGTGTGTGTGTGTGTGTGTCTTACCTTCACTTAAGTTTCATCCCCATTTAATTTATATCCTCCTACTAATCAATATACATTTAATATATAAATTCCTCTGTCCCACCCACCCACCATTCGTAATGTGTTTCCTTGAATGTTTCATTGGAACAGTTTATTTCTTTAAATGTGAAGTTTAACTCTGCTGCTGGAACACAGAAGTCTGTCATTTCAGCAGATTGAGTCCGAATGTCTTTACTTGGAACTTTGATCCTGAAAGAATTCAAACTTGATGCCTCATATTTCATGAAATCAAAGATAACATGAATGAATTGGAAATGTGAAATAAGAAGCTCTTTGTTACGTCTTTAAATGAGCAAACTTCAACTAAAGACTTGATCATGCTGCCGGTCAGTTCTGTCCAGATTCCACTGTTTGTAAATCCTAAATGCAGCATCTTTAATCTGGTCTCATCTCCCCTGGGTTTCATTGTGTAACTGTTCCATATTTGAACTCTTCTTGAGTGGATGATCAAAGGTTTGTTGGAGAACTTAAGTGACATCCTCGACCTTTAATTAGAATATATAGATGAATAAGTCCTACCAACAATTCTGATTGGTTGAGGGGTGGGGCTTACTTTACGATTGGGGCCACCTGTCAAGATCAGTTTGACGAACAATGTCCCCCTATCCTGTCTCATGGCCCCGGGACACAACTAAAGACATGAGACAAAAATCACTAGAGGTGGTCAATCATAAATCATCACGATTCCATCATTACATTATGACTGAAGAATGTAACATGTGGACTCACCCATGTTGACTGGTCCTACAAGGAAGTTGCGTTTTAAAAATATTTAAATCCATGACTGTGGTTGAAACACTGATACTTGGCTTCTCTCAGGCCTCTGTGCAGCAGGTGAAGATAAACAAAGTCCACAGAACCATGAAATTAACGACTCTTGCATCCTCAAAGTTACTTTACAGCACTGACTCTGTCCATGGTGCTGAAAATCAAAGTTACTTTACAGCGCTGACTCTGTTCATGGTGCTGAAAATCAAAGTTACTTTACAGCATCGACTATATCCAAGCGCCGTGATGCTTAGTTAGTGCATCCTGAATCAACATGGCTGCCTCTCCAGGAGTCGACCTGTCAGCTCCCTCAGATTTTCATGGCTCATCTCCTCAATACATATCTGAAGACACATGTAAAACAGATAAGGCTTTAGTAGATGCATAATATTGTTATATAACTTTAGCTGCTTTGCTATGGCCAGTTCCCAATCAGACAACGACGAACACTGGAACGATCACTTGTGTTTATTTGTGTTTACAGACATTAGTAATATTGTAAATATACTAATATAAAAGAACTCGTCTCTTCTCAGTGGCTGCTTTGAGGCTGTTGAATCCATGGGGCCACCGTAGCTCTTCTGACACTCAGAAAGGGAGGGGCTGAGCCGGAGCACTTGCAGTTAGATGTAATACTTAAGCTTCACCACCAAATTTCACTGATAATCCTACACTGCACCTTTAAGAGATGTGTCATTTTTGCCCAGTTTGTCCACCAGAGGGCGGTGACAAGTTGATAACTGTCAATTTATGAAATAACAAATATAACTCATTCCCTGTGAATAATCAGGTCATGTCCAATAAAAGGATTAAACATAAGCAACATTTATTTCCAGTGTTACTATAGAAATATTCTCTATCCAGTGACACGACTGGAGCAGGTCATATGCAGGTTCACATCACAGTAAAGTGCAAGGGTCTCCGCTCGGCGTTGGACGAAAGCAGCGCAAGTGACCGCGTTGGATGATGTGGAATCTGGCATCAAGCTCAGTGCTTATCACAAACGGTATAAAAACTCAAATGTCGTACACCAGAGTCTGTCATGAATAAATATACATTCAGGTCATTACCCCTTCAAACTTCTTGCCTTTTAAATAACATGCAGTCAGACATAGAAACTGGATTTCACTCTGTGTGTGTGTGTGTTAGATGTGTGTTTGCACCATAGACGGTACATGAAGATGGATGACATGGCTGCTCCCTGGAAGAGAAGCCATAGAATCTGTATTGGTCCCTGGTGACTGGCTGCTGTGTACACACAATAGCTCCTGACTCCACCATGTTAGTGGATGAGACATCTTCTGTCACATCACGCATGACAGCTGCACTTGTCCATGAGCTGGCGCCACCTGCTGTCTGAATATGACAATAGCGGCAGATCCTCTGGATAATTTGTGCCTGATGTGCATCTGTGAACAGAAAACTGTGGGAATAGTCCACTGGGCATCAGCTTAAGTAACTCGGGCTTAGAGCTGGACTCCTCTTCCTCCTCTGGTGGGAGGAAGAGGAGTCAGTCATCCATCTTTATAAACAGCCTGTGGTTTGTGAGAGTAAAGGATGAGGATGGAGCGAGAGAGACGCGAGCCCTCAAAGCTTTACAGACAAAAACAAAATGACGTAACATCAGGCACTTCCATTCCCTGCAGCTTCATCATCACGCTGAACCGCCATCATCATCATCCTCAAACGACTCGTGGACCAAAGAGGAGGCCACTGTGGGAGGCTCCACAGACATCACGTCACCTCCTGTGTCTAGTGGGCGGGGCACAAGTGGGGGTGATATCCGGCTCATTATTTCAATCCTATGGTCCAATCTTCTACTTGTTTTGGTCGGAGACTCACTCGCATGGTGGGTTGTTGTTGTCTATACAGGAACTCACTGACAGACTGACTGAACGAGCTCTATGAGTTTACAGGAGAACCACGTGTTGCACAGCTCTGTGTTGACAGGTTACAAACACAACGCTGCATGTTAGTATGGAACTGTAGTGGAGGGTATGTACAGAGGGTCCAGTACTGAGCGGTTAGAGTCCTTCACCACTGACATGTTTACATGCTCACAACTCGTTCTCATACAGGGTCACTGAAACGTCCAAGTTTTACACCTGAAAATAAGTCTGTATTCCGTCCTCACATCCAGTTAGTACATAAACGTGTATATATACACATACATATGTGTGTGTGTGTGTGTGTGTGTGTGTATATATGTATGTATATATATATATATATATATACACACACACTATTGGGAATTCAAAGGTGGGGTTGGTAATTTGCTCAGATGCTCTCACTAAGTGCATTTTGGAGCATTGTTTTAAAGGGGCGCAACAGTGAGGAATGAACCCTTTAAAATATACCCATCAAAAACGGCTTTTGTGTATTTTTGTGCACATTTATCTGGTGATAGGATTTAAAAGAAGTCTGATCTGATTCCATCAGTATCATTAAAGTCATATTACGATTCGAGATTATCACTGAAATTACTTTTTCAGTGGAGGCTGAAATGCCTCATTTATAAGTTCCATTCTACTTCCTGTTTGAGCTGGCACCATCCACAGTCTTGAGACATCAGTGGAAGGGACCAATCATAAGAGACCGGGCCAGGCTTTTCAATGAGGGAGGGGCAGGGGCTCTGCAGAGCTTTGGAACCATAGAAGCCAGAATTCATTCCAAGTATCTTATACAGATAATTCAGCCCCCACGTGTTAACAGTGAACAGCCTGTGAGTGATTCTGTGCATGTAAACATTCCACTGACCAGAGGTCCGTCAGTCCCAGGCAGGAAATGAACACACCACCCTTGCTCCTCCACATGCTGTACCAGTGCCTCCCACAGCGCCCCCTCCTGACAGCCGGCTCCAACACATCTCACACCTCCAGGCCCCAGTGTCTGAAAAAGCCTTTGGCCCCCCTCGATTCACGGAAAGTCACTGTGAGGGAGTTGAGGGTGACGTCTGTGACCGTCACCTCTCCCAGGCCCCGGTTGGGTCTCCAGTCGCCTTTGTCATCCGGTTTCCCCGGCCCACCGGTGACCTCATCGGGTGTAATGAGTCCTGAGTGACGAGGGAACATGGAGAGACGGAGACACGAGTCAGCAAAAAAATCCTGCAGTGACCCAGGTTTATTATTATCGGTCATGTACTGCTCATGCTCCGTTTAAAACCCTGCACACTGTACCTTTAACATGAGCTAATGTTAACGACAAAGGCACAGACATACACATACAGTGTATTTCAAAGTATTTAACGTGTTTTGGTAACCATAGCGTTTGCCTCGTTCATTAAAAGTGACCTTCTCAGCTGCCGTAGTATCAACACTGTCGTATCACAACAAGCTTAGATGTAAACACTCCGCTACGTTTGTGGTCTTTGCCACATGTAGTGAGAGCAGAGGCCGACAGTTCCGTCTGGCACTTGAAGCAGTTGACCAATCACAGGAGAAATCTACCAGATGACCAATGAGAGCGGACTGTCAGGAAGGGGGAGGGCTCTTAAAGAGACAGCAGCTAAAAGAAAGAGTTTCAGACAGAGGCTGAGAGGAGGAGCTGCGGAGGGAAGTGATACGTTTTGAACAAGTAAACCTTTGTCATATAAACATACATTTAGATATTAAACTAAATATATCTCATTTAAATGTCTAAAAATAACTGATATCCGACTGACACACTTACCATTAAGAACACTTCCTGTAGTCTTCTGTGCCACCACCTCTCCTCTGCTCTCTTCATCTTCTACATCCTCCTCTTCTTCCTCCTCCTCGTCCTCCTCGTATTCCTCTTCCAGACCTTCCCAGTCCTCTTGTGTTGGACTCGGGGGGTCGGAGTCTAAGCAGCTGAACTTTGACCTCCGGGCTCTCTTGGACGGTGCAGGTCGCCGGCTCTGTCTGCAGCCGGTGTACTCCTCCTCTTCCTCCTCCTCTTCCTCTTCCTCCTCCTCCTCCTCCTCCTCGTCCTCCTGGACCAGCGAGCGGGTCAACGAGAGGCGCAGGCGAGGTGGAGGCTTCTCCGGGATCTTGTGAGCGCTGCGGAGGTCCATGGTGTAGACGGTGTTCTGAGGCAAAGTCAGAAAAAGTGACGAGTCATCGTTCCAGCGTTGGTGTGACCATGATCATAAATCCAGAGGCGTTACCTGCAGGAGGAGCCTCTTGGCTTTGGATCCTTTCCTCCTGTGACCCAGGGCTCTGTCCCTCTGCTCTCTGCAACAACCCGGCGCAGTATCAACAATACAATAATATAATAACGTGTATATTTATATCAAAATGGCTTTGACTCTGTGATATTGTTGTTGGCATCAACACACAAATATCCTGCATGCAACTTTACTTCTCCTCGTAGGCCTGCACCAAACGCTGGTCCAGAATATGCTCCTCAGGTTCCCATGTACTGTATCTGTCAGACAGAGAAGTACAACACATACTCAGTACCTCTGTCACTCTACTTTTCACCTTCATCCACACACTATTATACTTTAATCAGGTATTTCATTCATCTTTACCATTCAATGATATAATTATTTTAGAAAGCTTTAGAAAGCAAATATAGACTAATCAATACACACTGTGTGTCGTTATATACTTTAATGTATTCATATTTTCCTTTTTCCGATAATATTTAACTGATCAAACACTGCGGTATAACTCATTCATCGCCCTCATTAAGAATCCACTCTTACTTCGGAGGCCATCCTTTCCACTTCAACAGATACTCCACATTCCCCTGTGAAGACATGAAGTGTTAGAGCAGCATCAGTCAACAAGTTCATTTCACTTAGTAACGACACACTGCTTCATTCTGCTCACATTGTAATTAAAAGATTCTTTCATGTTTGATGTGGCAACAACCCCATCACTGAATGTTTAAGAGGAATTTACAGCAGTTATTTCCCTGAACCTCTCCGCATCGCTCTCAATGAAAATACAAACGTGTAATATTCTGACACTGGGGGGCGCCACAAACACAAGCAAGTGTAAAATTAAATGTGATAAAATATTGTTTATATGTGTGTGTGTGTGTGTGTCTGTGTCTGTCTGTCTGTCTTTTATGTGGATCAGGAAATTAATATAGACTGTTAATGACAATGGGCTACATGACAACTCCCAAAAGTGAAGCCAAAGTGTCACTTGTGGTGGTGCATGTGACATAAGCCATGACTGAAAATACACATTATACGCAGATACATTTTCATCAAAGATAAATTGGTAATTTTTAGACAAAAGTACTGTAAACTTTGTACCAGTCTGATACAAGATGTATTGTGTTCCAGATTGCGGCCAGGCCTCTGCCAGTGACCAGCCATCCTTTGTGACATCAGCTATTCTCGGCAGGTGAGCTCACCACTGTTCCCGACTTCTTCTTAGTCACCCACTTCCCCACGTTCAGCGGCAGGACACGCATGCAGAGTCCATGGCTGAGACTGAACACACAGCTCTGCATGTGGCTGCAATCCTCATTTCAATTACATATTCCCAAAGAAGCCGGCAACATGAATAATTGAAGATGTTACTCGTGCATATGAAGCACTGAGCTATTGGCCCTTTAAACTCGAAATTAGCGACACTAATAAGTATCAGTTTGTCTGGAGAGATTATGTTTTCCCCTTGGATGTGAATGTAAACACATGTTCTGTGATATTGAAGACTGCTGCATTCATCTCCTCATTCTGTCCCTGTGCACATGTTTGTGTACTCCTGCATGTAAACAAATGGATACGAAAGCGTATTTGTTGACGAGCAGCTGTTTTCCTGCTGTCTGACCACAGTCAATCTGGACGGGTGTTATGGTTGTTGTCACTTTTGTCGTGGCGCTTTAAAATGCCCCTTTAAAATGCCCTCTAAAATGCTGGTACCACCCACACTGGCTTCACTTTCTGGACCCCAAGACAGTGTCTCCGTTTTGTGTACATTGCGTTAAATACACATGTTTTTCCCCATTGAGATTCTTATAATTTCTTTAGACTTTGAAAAAAGTTCCTTACTTATACAACCCGTACATTTTGAGTATTTGCAGGTGCAGTGTGTAAGATTTGGTGGCATCTAGAGGTGAAGTTGTAAGTTGTATCCATCGCCTCACCCTCACCCCTCTGAGCATGCAGGAGAACCCATGGCAGACTTCTGTTGTCATTCAAACCCAAAGGATGTTCGCTACGTCCACTCTTATTACTCTGAAAACATGGCAGCCCCCGTAGAGAGGACCCCCTCCTCTTGTAAATATACAATAATGGGCTGATAATGGACTAATATTTTTTGAAGTGCAAAAAAATGACCAAAACATCACACACCGCACCTTTAAGCAAACAAACAAAAGCGCATAAAAGTATAATTTCCTCTTTTTTTTAGTCTGTAATTCGTAAAAATGTCTGTGTTACAATGTGATTAGATGGAATATCAGCTCACTGCATCAATAGCTGATGATGTTCCAGTCATAACGGGGGGCCAGGATGTCTCTGGGGGGGGCCCCCCTGGCATCATTCATTTCTGTGTGCGCACCTGCACGTGTCAACACGATGCTGTAACTTTGCGACAGTAAACAGAGGCAGAACGAGGCTCCTCCACGCTGGCATGATGGAGCCGAGTACAATGACAACACGGGCACGTTGCATTAAAGGGACAACCTCCTCTAACACGCCCCCCTGTGTACGAACGTACACACACACACACACACAGTCATTAGATAACCACGTTACTACTGTTCATGTCACCTCCCGAAGCCTCGCGTCCACACGTGCTGACACCACAGCGCGTCTCCGTGTCCCTCACCTTTCTCAATCTCTTCTTGAGGATCGATTCCACGGCGAACACTTGCTCACCGATCGCTGACAGCTCCATCACCGAGCTCCAGCTGTCAGAGCTCCGTCCTCTTCCTCCTCTTCTTCCCCTGGTTGAGCTAACGTTCCCCGGGCTGTGACGGAGCTTCTTCTGCGCTCTCTCCCCCCCCACTCTCCCCTCCCGCGCTCCCCCTCCCGGCTCTTCTCCGTCCGCCGCCTCGCTCCCCTGTCAGCTCACAGGCCAATTTCAGCGGACACGCGTGCCTCGCGCCGCGCCGCGTGTGTCTCGGCGTGTGTGAGTGCGAGTCCGGTGACTTTACAAAATCTGCGACACATCTGCACACCGCTTTGCCGCGCGCCCCTGCTCTGAAAGCGCGCTCCCCGGCACCGTTACGCGCGTCACCGTCCGCCTCGTGCCCGCGCATCCTCCTCTCAAAGAGACGGTGTGAAAACGCATTTATTGTGAAGCTTTTTTTTTTTTTTTCTTCAAAAAAAGAATCATTTAGATTCACATTTGTCAGTTTGGATTTATATCAAGTACGATTTAATATTTTAGATTTAGATTAAAAAGTCGAGTCAGTCAGATTTAGGTGAAATTAAATGGAATATTTTTCTTCTATATTTCTTTTTAGGAGTGTATAATCACACAACGTACAAATGCAGTTTTCAATACCTCAGAATTAGTCCTTTAATTACACCAGGAGGATGCCTCTCAATGGGGGCAGCCATGTTGGTCAAAGTATTGCCCCTAAAGGACAAACTAAATGCATGTAGAGTTCTTATAACTGAAGCATGAGATAGCAAGGGCTATTCAACTGCAGCATGCCCCTTCACCACTAGATGTCACTTGATCATACACACTTTCATACATAGCTAGTTTTTTGATTTAGTATTTGCGTTTAACATGAACATTTACTTTCAATAAATCTATTGAGTTCAGCAGCAAAACAGATAATGTAGGCAATACATGATACTATTATGTAAATGTTCAATATAAGAGCCAGCTGCAGTAACAGCTGCTAAATGCATTGTGAAATGACTTCTGACATGAGAGGAATATGGACATATGTAAAAAGTGAAAAACCAAGGAAAAGTGTCACAGAAACAAACATTAAATAAGTTCAGCATTTAAATCAAACTGGACAAAAAGTACATGCCATCACTGATCAATCAGAGCAGTAACACACAAACACACACTGTAGCTTTTACATAAAGTGCCATTATAAGCAATTTATTTTGAAGCAAATAAAAAAAAAACAAAAAAACAAAAAATACAGTGACAATCAAGATTTCCCAGGCAGGAACAGCTGAACGGATTGTCGTGACAAGGAAAGAGAAACGTTGGATGTAGTATTTGTGAGACACTGGTCATGAGTGGGAGTGGGACCCAACACCTCGGCCCCTTCGGTGTTTCACTTGTGTTCAATGTGACGTCGCACGTCGACAAGCTGGGCGAGAATTAAAGGTAAGACCTGCGCCACTGAAAATCACGTTATATTAGTCATTCTTTTTTAGAAGAATCAAAGTATTTCAAACTATTTAAATAACATATAGTCCTTGGCTGCGCAAGTGAAACAAAACTCATCTGAGCATCAGCTGTTCCTCCTCGAGGTTTAGGACAAACCGGTGCTTTGGAATAAATCTCTTGAAATGGCATGGAACTGCACAGCCCCTCTCACGCTCGGAGCAACACACATACAGTTTATCTATAGAGTTCTCTAATGTAAACAAGTTAAGGCCGATATCGTCTTGAACAGACAATACTTTTAGAGGATACACATCTTAAACCGACGCATCTGAAAGCTACAACATCAGACTTTCTTAAGGCCCGTTTCACTTCGACAAAACCACTGACACACATCTGGTCGGACGTGTGCTCACTTCACTTCACTTACACGTTCATGTTACGTCTTTTCTGGATTACTCACACAACGCAGGCACATTCATGTTTTCTCAAACCGACAACTTCCCTTCGCAGAAACAACCAGTTCGACCCCTGATCCCTCTCCACTGTAGTGACACAGTCCGAGTCCTGTCAGAGCTGTGTTTGGCAGATGTGACAAGAGATTTTTCAAGAGGAGGAGGAGGAGGAGGAGGGAGGGGGAGGGGGAGGAGGAGGAGGAGCCCTGTATCAGCTGAGCTCTTGTGCTACAGAGGGCTGCAGAGGTGGAGATCATTTGAAGAAGAAAAGAAAAGTGGATCAGAATCAGGTGTCAGTCCTTGTGAAGAGCTGATGACGCGCATGTGATTATAATAATAGTGTCGCGAGCACTTGCAAAATAGTCCTCATGAGCAGATTTAGATCACTTAGTTACCAGAGAAAAGGGGCTGCAATTATCTTGTCATCTCAACGGTGTCACTACAGACAATTATATTTGGTTCCCTAATACTCCTTTAATCTGCCTTTGATGATAGTAAATCAGTTGAATTGAACTTTGATTGTTCATGCTTTGTCCAACTTGGTGTCCCACAGATAACTCGGTAAACTTGCAAATATTCACCTGTAAATGTCATAAGTCATGGGAACTTTAGTGCTGAAAATGAACTGAATGTAGATTTTAAAGACTGTTGTGGGTGAGTTCATCGCTGATTGATTCGTAGATTAATCCGCTTGCCTTTTACCACTAACTAAACATCTCCATGACAACTGAGCTGATTGAATCTGCTGACGAGGACCTTATCGTTTCATCATGAGCTCCAGACCAAGTGAGTTACAGACGACTGAGATTGTTTGAATGAGTTTAAACTGAATTGTAGCTTTTGATAAATCAAAGTCAATCTGCAATTCAGACATTCTGTTCCTTTATCAGTCGGACTTGATGATTCTTACATTATGAGTCAGCATGACTTGGCTAAAGGACTTCAGCACTCTGTTGTAACCATTTGAAAACAAACACAAAAGAATGAGGAGTGGAAGGAAAGTGAGGCTCAGCGTCCACTAGAGGGAGTGCTGGGCCCGTGTGTTGCATTGCTTTGTTGCCGTTATAAAACTGATGTGACAGCACAGCCTCTGCACAGTGTCGGCTCAGTCTGTACTAGAAGTGTTCGAAAAGTGGATGAAATACAAAGTTGGCGACGTGATTCTTCACTGACTTTGACCTGTGATGAGAACAAAGACATGGAGAAATGAGGTGGGGGTCACGCAGAGGTCAGTGAGGGCACGCTTCGGTGAAAGTGGAGGATCGGGAGAATATGGACGAGGGGACGGGGGTGTTCAGAAACACGAAAAACACACTTGAGAACATCGTGACTAAAGCAAGGAGGATCCCCGACGGGACGAGAAGATAAACACCTTGTTTTTAGGTAGCCTGAATTCCCATGACTTTGGAAACTTGAGCAGTACAAATAAAAAAATAGCAGATCAAAAACAGACATTGAAAAATAGTCAATATATATAAAAACACAAGAATAGCAGAAACAGAATAATAACTTTCTAACTGTGTTGTGAGAAAAGGACTGTGATTCTCCCTGTAAAGTGTTTGTCTCCTTCACTGCTTTGCGTCTGAGCAGATATGAGTTCAGCAAAGGCCGTGTAAACAAAACCCAAATAAAAAGGAGGAGCAACATTACGTCTGTGCGTGTGCATCCACGTGTTTTGGCCGTGCACCGCTCGTTCATTCTGCCCAGTCCCAGCTGTCATTGGCCGGTTACACCGTTAGCCGTCAGACCGCCACGTTTGCCTCGCCTCCACTTCCTCCGAGACGACCAGCAGAAGTTCACAGTTCTTCCCTCGCAGCTGCAGGCGCAGAAACTTCCTAGATGGAGGTGGGACGAGAAGCGAACAGGAGAGCGACAGTTATGACAACGGAAGAAATAGGCTAACGAGCCAACATTGAAAACGGAGAAACTAGAAACACTAAAAGGACTGCGAATGCTGAAAGAAGCGCAGCCGGCCAGTAGGGGGCAACTACATCTACATCAACGCACAACAGTGAGGACCAATAATGGAGGAGGCAGAGGTCAGCAGGTGTCAGTAACAAGGTGCTGTGATGAGGGTTTGCTGCAAACCTCAAGTTAAACCTCGCAGAGCAGTACACATATGGAGAAACCACATATAATATATATAATAACAACAATAACCTGAGCTCTTCTGGGTTGCCGATGGGTTGAGGGTTCCGCAGCTTGGAATCCAGGTTGTAGTAGACTCCTCCCACCTCTCGGACCCCTATCCAGTGCTGGCGTTTGAGTGGCAGCCGCAGGGGCCCCCAGCGCAGGTTGGACGGCACGTTTAGAATGAAGCCCGTCACGTTGGAGAGCTCGATGCTGCCAACATCCCTACGGCAAACGGAGAAACGTGACCTCTATTCACTTCACGACATCGAGGAATCGAAACATGAACTAAACGATTTGACATATTTCAGGAGAAGTAGCAGTTTAGTGCTGCACTGCCTCTTCCTACCGTCACTGTGAAAACATTGCTTCGCACACTCGGTTACAAACACAAAGTGAACACAGACGCATTACCTCCCATTTCTGTTTGACATGAAAATAAATCCAAAGTGCACTGAAACTGCTTTCAGACATGAAGCTTCGGATATGAAGAACACAACAGGAGATTGTTTGGGTCGCACACAACAACAGGAAAACCTCCAGAACATTCAAGTGAGGGGAAAGCAGCAGGAGGCAGGACATGACGGAGAAATCCACTTACATGGAGCGCAGTGTTTTTGATTACAGTGCATTGTAACGGCTAATGGCCTTATCGTCACAAGCTTTCGTCCTTAAATATTTGTGTCCTTCCCGTTTCCGTGTCATTCAATAAGTTAGAAATCGTACCCTGACATTTTCCTACCGTGCTCTGAAAAGTCTGGAAATATCTTGATTTCAGTTTACATCAAAGTTTGCACTGGCCACTAAACAAATGACAACAGAAGGCATCCTGCAATTCAGCCGAAAAGAACGGTGTGGGCGTGAGTTCCCTTGTAGTGAAAAAAGTAACAGAGAAGTTTGTACTTGATAAACTGGATTGAGATTTGTGCTCATAAACCTGAATATGCCAGAGGGGTTGGAATTTTAACCCTAATTACCCAACATGACGTGATGAAATAGGTAACACATTTGGCAGAGTGCAGTTGAACAACAAGATTGAACAATTAGCCGTGTCCTGTATCAGAAGTTGAGATTGTGGATGTAAGTATCCTGACTTTGTTCGCAAGCTTTTCCTCTTTGCAATCTGAGATGCAGCAATAAGAATAACACATCATTGGGAGCATGTTCATGCTGTGGTTTGTTGCATCATCAGTGTTTTATGGAAACTGAGGATGGATTGAAAAGACCTCGGCAAGATATCCTAAATGTATTGCACGGAGATAAAATTAATTGGAGCTCTACAGACCACAAAACATCATCAGCGAGATTAAATCGGGATTTCAGTAGTTAACATCTACGCACTCAAACGTGCAAAAGCTTTGATTAGAATCCTCCAGGGAGAGTCACCACTGTGTTGTTGTCGTCTTTGGATAAAGGGCGGCTATGAATTAGTTCCTGTTTTGGTCAAGGCAGGGGAAACAGGAATATGGCTTTTCTGATAACAGTAATGCGACACTGATAATAACTGCATGTGCTGTTGTTGTTGTCCACCGTGATGTAAGGCTGATAATGAGGGAAGCAGGAGTGTTGATGAAAGCGTCTCAGGCTTTGGACGACTGATGTGTCTATGATTAGGGTGACAGAGGGTGCGGAGGAGAACACACGGTGTCTCTCTACGACGTGTACCTGATGTTTACGGTCTGGGAGTGTTGAAAAGACTTCCTCGACATACCTTCTTTTATCCCACCAGACTGCCTCATACCCTCTGGTCTGCAGGGCTGCCATAATGACATTTACATCATAGTTCCCATTTCCCAGCATGCTCTTCTTATGGGGTGTCACCAGGGTGCTGGGGGAAAGCCTGCAACAGGTTGCCAAGACAGATTATCCAAAATGTCTTCAGTGCACACACTCAAAGATAAAAAAAGGTGCGAGCCTTGGTGTTGAGTTCACCTCTGGTATATCTCCTGCAGGGTGTCCCGGCTGAAAGCCGTCCCGTCCTGGAAGACGTTGTTGAGTGCGTGCAGGGCGCACAGCTCCCTCCGCTGCTTCTCGTGGTAGATTGTTGGAGGTGTCAAAGGGGGTTGAGGAGGCACTGGAGGACTGAGGGAGGAGCACGACGATGAGAGATCCTGCTGCTGTTGAGAGTCCCTGGGATCCCTGCACCTTCTTTCCTCCCCTGCCACCACCATCTCTCCTCCCCCTCCTCCTCCTCCTCCTCCTCCTCCTCCGGCCCCTCCTCCATACTTCTGCTTGCTGACCTTCCAGGGCATGCAGCCCAGCTCCTGCAGGCCGCCTCGCCCCCTCCCCTTCCACTCACCAGCCGGATACGGAGCACTTCCCATCCCAGCTCGATCGCCTCCACCACTGCCCCCTCCTCCAGCCTCGCCACTAGCTCCACAGCTCCTACCTTTAGGACGCTACATCAGCATCATGGCAACCGTTACCATGGCAACCTCTCAGCCGCTTGGAAGAGAGGAGCTTTTGTGTGTGTGTTTGTGTGTGCGTGTGCGCGAGTGTGTGAGAGTGTGGTTAATAGAGTGGTGGGGGGTTGCAAAAAGTAAAGGAGACCTGTGGCTGTTTTACACCTGCTCTGGCTGAGGGGTGGACGTGAGGAGGGGTCAGAAGGGGGAAGTTGAACTGAAGATCTGATTTCCGGGAAGAGGGAGAGTACGAAGCACAAAAACAGACTCTCCAGGGAAAAAAAAGCAATAGTGCTGATGACAGCGGCGTCGTCTCCCGAACAGCGATCAGTTACTCTTTGTGTTTTTCCACTTCCTCCATCCTCAGTTCATTGCGACTCTATTCCATCCAGTCTCCACTAGCTTAACAGTTCTTTCCATCGCTGGACCACGAGGCTTCACTTCCACAGGACGAAACAGGAGCAGAGGACACCGAAAACACCTGGAAGATAGAAGGAGAATCAGTGTTATCATGATCCCTGTCTCTTGGTTGCATATGTGTGGGACTAAGTGCCAACTTGTGTTGGACTTGTGCCAACGTGTGGTTAAATAGCAGATGGCAGCCAACGACAGAGTAACTCCTTCCCTCAGCCCTGCACGTCTAAAGCCTTATTCAAACAAGTCCTCCCGTCCTTCACTGTAGTTTGACATGCTGGAGGTTCTCGGCTCTCACATGTTCACAACAGCCACAAACAATCTGGAGGATCTGAAAGCGGATGAGAAGAGCAGCCGGAGGCATAACATGATGCATCAACGCTGCCTGAATATCGGAAACTACAGCTTTTTGTTAAACGGCCTCATCCTTGGAAATCCACCTTGTGGCATCTGTCATTACCAACCCCTCTAAGAGGTTGTTTTCCCCCTGTAGACATCTGGATCAGCATCTTCAGAATAATGTTTAGTTCTGGTCTTAGATGCTGCGATTTCAAACCATTTCTGACGTGACGCACGTTGAGTTCGGGTCACGAGTTGGAGCTGTCATGACCTTTGCTTCGGCCACACCCACTTATGGAAATCCTGTGGGGTTCTAACAGTCTCAGCGGTGATTCTAAAGAGGGCAGAGGGAGAAAGCCTGAAGAAGCATCACATCCCTGGAGGATCTCCAGAATCCGGTGTCTGTCGGAAAGCAGTTCGAAAGACAGAGATAGTACTTGAAAGACCTGTCAACAGATGGTTTGTCCACACTGGGCTTCTGCCACGGTGCAGTGTTGTTCCAGGTAGTAAAGTAGCATAGTGAAATGCCCCTCACCTCACTCCTCCCTTCCAAGCATGTTGGAAGAACCTGTGGTGTCGTTAAGTTGTCAGCAATACACTAAAACTACTAAGTTTGTCCATTTCGGCCTGGAGGTGCAACAAGGCAGCCTCTTCAGAGAGGACCCACTCCCGATGTAAATATAAGAAGGCTCACTCGAATCGTGTGAAAACAAGCGTTTCGTGCAATCAGTTGATTGTGCGCGCTCAAAAACATCAGCACTTTTCCATTTCTGCCAACCCGAACGACATATTCCCAATCTTCCACACCACATCTTTTGAAAAGCTGCTCGGTGAGACTTGCAGCACACCTCGGCCAAGCCTCGCTGCTGTCGGAGATGAGAGAGACAAAACATGACAAAGCTGCTCCTGGTCAGCAGACCCTCAAACACAGCGGAAGGTAAACATTCCCAGCAGCTCGGCCAGGATAGAGGAAGCAGCTCAGTCAGCTAGCAAAACATGTCAACACACAGCAGCTAGCACATTAGCCTGCTAGCATTTAGCACAACACGGGGGGACGGAGGTGTAACACTGTCAAAACAAACACACATGTACAGATGTGGCGACTCCATGACAGCAGCGGATATGTTGTGCTGCTGCTCTACGTGACAACTCCCCCCCCCCCCCCCCCCACCCCCCCTCTGTGTGTATGTGAGTGAGTGTGTGTCCACCAAACACACACAACGGCTTCTTCACGACCCACAAGTCTGTGCTGTGAGTCAGAATACTCACCTGGCGATTTGCTGTCAGTGCTCACAGAGCTACAAACACACACACACCAGCGTCAGCTCCTCTTCTTCTACACCAACAAACACTGTTCACTCCTTTGTCCCTCACTTTTTCCTCTCTCTCGCTCTCTCTCTCTCTCTCTCTCTCTCGCTCTCTCTCTCTCTCGCTCTCCCTCTGCGGACATGCGCAGTAGCGTCACCGCCTGCGTCAGTTGTGACAGAGGGGCGGCCCCTCCCACTCCAGAAACTACATAACTACATATCCCCCATGTGTAAATATCACAGTCTTTTTTTGGATAGCCCATAGTCACTAATCACACGTTGTCTTCATGGAACTGTGTGTAAAATCATTTATCAGCTTGATGACTCATATGTATGTATGTACATACAAGCAATGTATCATCAACTAAATGTTGTTTTTATTGCCCCAGAAGCCCTTTAATATCTACATTGGGATGAGGTGCCCCCATGGAGGCGGCCATGTTGCACAGTGCAGTATTCCAGAATAAACACAGTTTGTTTGAATGATAACTGAAGGCTATTATGAAACAGTTCACATGTTTAGAAGGGAAGTGTGTGAGATGAGAGGTATTCATCTGCAATATTCAACTTCTGAGTAAGCGGAGGAGCGTTACATCAGGTCACCACTGAAATCGAACCAGGTCATCCCTCAGTCCGAGTTAATGTTTAAAAGAATAAAAAGTAAACGTTTCCCAATGCCAATCTTAAAACATGTTCGAAAATTACAAGGTGACCTTGACCTTTGACCTTTGCCAAACAAAATGAGGTGATTCCGTGTACCAAGTGGATATTTGTGCTGAATGTGAAAAGAATTGCCTCGAGGACACACACATTCACTAGATAAAAACTTGTTATTATTATCGTCGTAATCATCAACATCAACAATAATAAAAAAGACAGTTTATAGTTTATGAAGTTTGCAGTTTATAACATTAGGAATTAAACAAAGGAATAGTTATATTTTTGGCGATTCATGTCATTCCAGAGGCTTCTGGCCACAGCCCACACTGCACCAGGCGTTGCTGCTGAACTCTGGTCCCGATGTGACTTCGGTTGATTTTCCCCGGTCATCTTTAAAGTTTAATATCCCTCATGAAAGATGGAAGAAGGAGAAGGGCTCGACACTGGAGCAGGGGATGAAAACACGAGGTTCTGCAGAACAATACTTAGACAGTGGGGAATTTCAACACATCAGAATAGGAAAATTAAGTTTGTGTGACTATGATCTCTAACCAAAAACATCTGCGGCCTGTTGGAAATCAATGAGCAGTAAATTCATTTAGACAGGCGTAAACCAGCATTGTGACAAAAATACCGCGGGCAGGGAATCACCCTTTCACTTAAGGTCAAAACTGCTTGTTCAACACAAAAAAAGGAGCCCCCTTCCCTTCTCCTTATTCATTTCACCACCACCACCAACACTCAGCCTCCTTCCCCTTCACTTATTCACATGCTCCAGTTTCCCAGACAGTGCAGAGGCCATGTCAGTCAGCAGCTCCTCCTCCCTCCTCTGCAGCTCGTGGACGAAATGCCCCCTCAGCTCCTTCATCTCCATCGCACGCTCCACCAGCTGCCTGCGCACCTCGCGCTGTGCCTCTAGGGGGCAGTCTGCCCTGTTGTCCACCAACTCAGGCCTCTGGCCGCACAGAGACACCGCCCTTCTCAGAGCCCCGGGGTCCTCGTCTAGGAGCCGGTCCACGGTGCGCCTCCGACCCAGGCGGTCTGCGTGGGTGAGCACTGGGATGACGTGGCCCGCGGCCTCCTCCCCAAACAGTTCCAGGACCCCTTGGAGGGCCTGGTTAGGGTCCTGGCCGATCCCTTCACTGGAGCCGGGAGCTTGGACCACCAGCAGGTAGGCGTGTGGCCCTGGAGCGACGAGCTGAAGGCTCCTCAATGCCTCCATGGCTCTCCTGAGGTCCCCGAGCGAGGACCCCAGCAGATCAGGGGTGTCGATCACTGTGACCTCTCTGCCATTTACAACTGTCGTGTGCCTGGTGCTTTCCATCATCGTCAGGTTGCCCTCGTGTGGATCTGGGTCACGCCTGCCCAACAAAGTGTTGGCCAGTGCGGTGCGTCCTCCACCAGGGGGCCCGAGGAGGATCAGCCTCAAGCCCGGTTTGTCAGGAGTGGTCGGATCAAGCCGATCTTGGTTTGCGGGTGATCCTACAGAGGAGATGAGGTCCACGGATCAATAACTACTCGCCTCGCAGGGATTGAGAGGTGGAGGAGAAGAAAGAAAATCCAGGGTTGAACTGACCTGTGATGGCTCTGACGACAGTATCCAACCATCTGAGCTTGGAGGACAAAGCTGATGGAAGAGCAGATTAGAAGTTTAACCTCCAGATTACAGGACTGTGATGATGATGATCATCATCATCAATCAGCTCGGCCCAAAACATAATCTGCTGTAAAACTAAATGAAAAACGTCTTTGTTCGTTGCTTTCATTCCGCACTTCATTCAAACATGTCCGTTTTATGATTTGTTCTTTTATACTGTTTGTATACTATTCTTCTATTTTTCAATTTCTTTTGATCTTTGTCAGTACTCAGAAGTACTTTTATTTAAAGTGTACTCAAGTAAAAGTACCACGTTTACCTTTCACTTGGAAAGCAATTACTTTTATAATACTATATATGATATATCCCAAGAGACTGAATGGATCCTTTTGAATTTTTTTTCCTCCAGATTCACGTAAAATCACTGTGACCTTTTGACCCCTTGACCATCATAAAGTTAATTCTGACAGAAAAGTTTGAAATTGCCTCAAAACTTTAGGATAAGATGCGCTGGCAACTTTAAACATCACACCTTTGGTCACCAGATGTCACCAGGCAACATGAGGACATAGAAGTAACATTGTGCCGTAACAATTTAGAGGATGAACAAATATTTGCTAATCAATGTGTAGGAATATCCACATAAAGATATAGTATGCAGGAATTGTGAGTGAGTGTTTGTAAACACAACAACTCATGAGGCAAACCACCATAGGTCTTATCGGTCCAGACACTCCTGCCCAGCAAACACACACCACCATGTGCTTCGAGCAGCTCACTGAGGATGAGTGACAGGGAGAACTTGAAAAACCTGCGTACTGTACCTTTAAGAACAGTAACTAATGAAATGTCCCGAGTGACAGTCTCCACTGGTCCTCACTTAATGGAGTCAGAGGCCATTAGATGCTACACTGGTGTTGTGTGTGTGTGTGTGTGTGTGTGTGTGTGTGTATTCTTGAGTCAGGTCCACAGCATGAACCCAAATGTATTCGACTCTGTAAACAGTAAACATCTCCTGCCTTGTTTACCTTGTTTACAAAGTCAATTCTCGGCCCACAGTGAATAGTAAACCCATTCAGCTCACCTACAATGAACCGCCACATCCGAGACAGACATTTGAACAGCCTCTGGATCCCTGAGACACAAACACAAGCATCACTTCATCTCTTCAATCCCTTTATATATATATATATATATATATATATATATGTTTTTTTTTTGGTTTTTTTAAATCCTCTCTCCTCAGACATGAGGGTTGTGTGTTCTTACCCCGCAGTGTTCCCACCAGGCTGCTCACCCAGCCCCACAGAGCTGACAGACCTGAGGGGAAAACCAAGCCCTGTTTTAATATTTCAATTTCATTTCACATGATAACATATGAAAACCCTCACCTTATTATTATAACTTGCTCTGACATGGTTTTAACTAAACTCACCGGTGATGGAGCAGAAGAGTCGAATGGGCCATCTGATGAGGGCTGGGAGAGCTGTTCAAGAATGGGGGCAATTGAAAATGAATTATTGCTCATATTTGAGTGAATTTGTATATAAATGGACTATTATAAAAGTACAACGTTGATACAGTTACTTGTTTTAGTTTACAATGAATAAGGTTTTATTTGTCTATGAAGATGGACGATAAGACTGCTGTGCAGAAAGTAAGGCCAAATGATTTAGGTTGCCCCCTAGTGGCATGCTGCTGAACGGGTGGGACATGGCACTAAATGGAAACATGATGAACTAGATGCAAAACACGATTTTGTAGTCGACACCTTTTTAGCCATTTTGAGTCGCTCTTGCCATGCGAATGTTTTTCAAGTGTTAATCTTTGTGAACGAGCATGAAACAAAGATGGCAGCGCCCATCTGTGGGATATTCTGGCTCCATTTTTTGCACAATTCCAGACAGTTTGGACACGTCCATCTTCATTTACAACAAAGACGTCCTGACCATTGCTGGTCAGTCAGTGACAGCATGTGTGATACATCACACGGTGTTGTGGGCGACTGACTCTGGGAGAATCTGTAGAGGAGATACCCGACCACAGCGAAACCTCCCATATGGACGCTGGTAAAGCCTGTAAAGGAGGAGGGGATGGGGGGGGCATGGGGGGGGGGCAGCATTAAATACAAGTAGTGATGTTTGAAACTTGTCATGTGCTTCACCTTTCACACACTGAAATACTGTAAACCCTCTTCTGTCGAATGTACGGTCTTATGTGTGTACACGTGGGCCTGCAGGCGTATCAAAGATTATATTCATATAATCACTTTTCACACTTTTTTTATTCATGTTTACGAGATAGTCAACTCCAGATTACTACCGCGTGAACATGTAAAAGTGTTGTTTTCCATTGTTTACCAATGGTTCACTATAGATTTTTTTATTCACCCATTGATGTAGTTTATGTAGTTTTCCATGTGTAACACTGTTCCTGTCACATGTCAATCACTCACACACACACACACACACACACGAGGTTCAGTATCTTCCCTTGAGACACTCCAACACAAGGAAGGGGAGTGACTGAGATCAATCTGTTGACCTTTTGATGAGTGGACGACCCACAGCACCTTTGACCCCACAGACACAGACAAACCGTTTGTCACAGTGGAATTCCTCGTTTAGATTAAATCAAGGATGAGCTCTGTCACCATTCATAGTGGCACTCAATCGCATACAGTTTACCTTTGACTCATGAACCCCCATGAAGTCCTTATTTAGATTATTATTTATATTATTTATTATATATATTTGTATTTTATTATTATTTTATTCTGTCACTGAATGCAGTTCAAAAATAAAAACACATTTAAATGAGTTTTTTTTTTTTTAAGTTCGATGGCTCTCACCTGGAACAGCCTCCCCATCTCTGTCACACTGACACTCCATTTCCATGCTGCCACCAGGACCACGGTGAGAGACGAGGCAGAGGGCAGCAGTACTTCAGCTCCGGACCTTCAAAGTAAAAGCCCAGTAAGCTTAAAAGCAAGAGAGGGCTCGTCATGTTTTCACTCAGTAATTGAACTCGTGCGAAAACAACGGTGATTACAGCATTGTGATCTTTAAGCAGACTTCAAACTTCTATAAAGCTATGGGCGCCATTTTTCAATGTTCCATTACCTGGTGTGTGCTCTGGTCAACCCCTTTCAAGAATGCCATGTACTCTCAGTCAGTCCGAAGCCGGTGTGACTCAGACTCACGCTCCTTGTTGTGTGATTCCTTCTTCCTGTTGAGCAGCAGAAGCGTTCGCCTGCGCGGGCCTGCCCTCCACTGGAACACTGCCTCACTTCCAGTGTGCGTTAGAGCAACACAACTCACTGAGAGGTTCCAAGTATGCTGATTGCTCAGCTGTGTGACGGCAACAGGACACACCTCTGTGTCCATGGTTCAAGTTGAACTGGAAATGTAGCTTAGACCGTCCCACCCCATGGTCTGGTTAAAATGAAACGAATGAGCTGGGAAGTCAGAGAAAGGTTTGCTTTATTGGTCCGAATGTATTATAAACAAAAGCGACGTCGCGGGTTTTAACGGCCATGTTTTACGCTACAGGGGATTCCAGAAGACGCAGTTTTTAACAGTTAGTGTGGTGGATTTAGTGGCATCTATTGGTTTCATATTGACGATTACAAAAGAGACTTGCTTTCAGATAATAATAGCCTTAACCCCAATGTCAAGATACACTCAACCATCTAAAGCCAGTGTTTGGTTAGTCACTTCTAGGCTTCCATAGAAACCACAAGTTCCATGACAACAAACGTAGATAAAAACACAAGCCTGGACATAATCTTCAATGTCTGTGTGTAAATCCTCTAAATCCCCCACAATGTACATTTACTACCATTGTATCCAATCCTTCTGGAAGTTCTCTTTTAGAAATCAAAGCTGAGTTACATCAGACGAGACTTACAGGTGAACAGCAGACATGAGCGGAGAGAGGCACCGCTTTTGAAAAAGGGAACGGCAACTGTTTTGATCTCATCCAGCAGAACAGGGAGTTTGTTAGCGCAGGAGAAAAAAACCTCATTATCTGCTGATGAATTAAAGTTGATCAGGACATGTTCAGAGCACAGCGGTGGAAGACAAGTTTCACAACAGGCGCTGATCTGACGCACGGGCAGATGCGGATCCTCATGAGCCCAGACGGTCGACCAGAGCGTCTATCAGCTCCTGCTTCTTTGTACCGGTGATTCGAATTCCCAACAGCTTGCAGGCCTCCTTCAGCACTGCTACCGTCATCTTTGCCACTGTGCCGTTCTTCACGTGGGCTTTCAGCTCTTCTTCGGACACCTCGATTTTTGGCTTCTTCTCGGCGGCACCTCCAGCATCTGCTGTGAGTTCAGGGGTGAAGAAACGTACAGTTGGTAGAAGTTCGATTTCTGTGGTGCTGTCGCGATGATCAAAACGTTGCAACACATCGCTGCTGCTGCTGCTGCTGCCCATTGATTTTCGGCTCTTAAAAAGGTGCAGTGTGTACGATTTCGACCCATTTTTGTCACTTCTATTCTTCTATTGTCACTTCACTCCAATATAGGACTTGCTTTCTACATAACCTTAAAATGAGTCCTTTAATGTATATTTACACCAAGAGCGGGTCCACCCTGGGGGGGGCTGCCGTGTTCTTCCACTAGCCCAGAGCGGATGTACTAAACATCATTTGAGCTTTAATGACAACTTGGGGCTACCATAAGTTCTCCTGCATGCTCGAATGGGAATGGTGGGGTGATGGGTGCAACATGCAACTTCACCAGTCAATGTCACCAAATCGTACACGCGGCAACTTTAAACAATTTAAAAGCGTAAAAGACAACACACATTTACGACAGATGTAACAGGCACATGGTGTAGTCTCGATGCAACAATGCAGTCCATTCAGAATTCAATACCATTTCTGATCATGGGTCGACAATAAGATATTGTCACCATTTACTTTTGAAATAGAAGATTGCCGATTACATTAAAAATAATGGATTGCAATAAGTGTTTTCCTCTCGCCTGCTTCAATTGTCACACAATAGTTGTTTCATCATTACATCCCTATCGTGTTGGAATAAAATCATGAGCTTGTGTCTGAAAATCCTGTGTGAACCATCGACTACTTTCGAGTGACACCAGCACTCGATTCAGCGGCGATCGGAGCTCTGACCTGTCTTGCGTTTGGCACCTGGTTTGGCGTCAGGGTTGTAGTTGGCAGGGTAGACCAGGTCTTTAAAGTCGTCCACCAAAGCACCCAGGCGCTGGTTCATCTGCTCCACCTTTGGCACTGAGACACAGGGTGAGAGGGGCAGGCGGAGGAAGAGTAAGATGAAGAAACGAGAGATAGCTGAACGACCACATTACTCTGATTCTGTCTGTATCTTACTGATGAGGTCCTCTGTATTTTCCGGAGTCGTCATGTCCAGAGCCAAGGCCTCCAGGTTCCTATAATGCTGCTGGATGACTGGGTTCTCGAATGCATCACTCCTGTGAAACATTAAAAAAAACAAAAACAAAAAACAGATGACTGAAAGAAATCGATGACAATATGAAATGATAGCTGAAATATTACAAATAGACAGCGTTTTAGTCTTTTGGTGTCTTACGGCTATAGTTATCCTTATGATCCCCTTTGCAGTGAAGTGACATACACTCAGCGTTCTGTCACTCATGCAGCTGTGCTCAGTTGGTTTTGCACAAGCATTGACGAGAAAGAGTTAACAACACTGTCTACAAGTCTGTGAGTACTTAGTATACACTTCCATCCCCTCACACACCTGCCCACACCGGAGCTAAAGCCACCACGGCTACTAAGAATGCAAAATTCCCCTTAACATTAAGAACTTCGCAGAACTGAATATTGGCACTGACCTGTATTTAAAGCGGAGCCTGTGGACAATCTCCTTCATCTTGTTCACCTGTGTTTCTGAGGCAGATGGGAACTGTGGAGCATCCACCGTCCGAAAGTCGTCAGCGTACGGCAGGAAGATGGCGTTGAAACCTGATACAGGCAAGAGATTACACGCTGTAGTGTAGCTGTGGTACACTTCAGTGACCTCACCCACGAGTTGCAAGATGAATAAGAACAGTGGCGGGAGCTAAAAGTGAATTGGTTTATTTAAATGGTAAAACAAGCGTCACCTGGTGGCGTATTCTGTACTTTACACTCATCCACCTCTTCCTTCTGAGGCACCAGGGCGACAAATCGAGGAGGAACGTTTTTGCGGGGGATGTAACGGCACAGAGCGAACACGTTCCTCTCGCTACACTTAGTCAGCAAAGCGGTGAACAGACAGGCACTGCCTGGGGAGGATTCAAGGAAATACAGGGTAACTCAGAGAACAGACAGGTGTAAGGTTCACTGTGGGTCAACTCTGTAACATTCTTTGGAATGTCACATTTGACTCAATGTTTGCACCCTTCGCATGTTAGAAACATTATCCAAAAATGATCCTATTAGCCCATATCAAATAGTTATCAGCAATTCTTATCACTGCTTTTACTTCATTCAACACAACAGTGGTACATCAGGCACATGTTACCTTTGACATCCTCCTCCTCGGGATAAATGAAAACAGAGGGCCGGATGTGGTGATGCAGTCTGAGCTGATCCATGGGTTTGAATCCAATGAGAAACAGTCCGGGATCATCAAACTTTTTGATGGCATCCACCTCATCCCTCTCCATCACTATTGTCTTCCTACCGTACACCTACGGAGAAACACGGCAGAAAAGAATAAGTGAAAAGACATCTGCTGACTTGTAATGTCATCATTCCTTAAAGTGACATTATGTTTAGTCAGGTCGTACCTGAGCTTTCTTAATCTCACTGGGCAGCAGCAGGCTGCCTGTCTGGGTGTGGAAGGTGCGGGTTTTGCTGTGGACCGGCTCATTGGTTTTCCTGTAAAGTTTGATGGCTCCGGGTTTTCTGGCTGTCACGGCAGGTGCATAAACCCCTACAGCAACGTTTACATCCTCACCCAGACACAGCTTTAACCTATGGATGGCACAGAGAGAGGAGGAGTTAAAGGATTCAAAGAATTTACCAGAAAGAGTGGGGGAAAAAAAGTTTGAAAAAGGAGTAAATAAATACAAAAAATAATACGAGATTCTCTCGACCTGGCCATGACTCTCTTCTTCTGTTCCTTAGCACGCACTCTCTTCTGCAGGTCCTCCATCTTCTCACTGGGGTTCAGCTGCAACCCCAACTCGCTCTCATCCTCGGGCGGACTAACAATGTCCCGAAAGAAGATTGAGACATCGAAGCCACCTGGTTTCATCAGGTGCATTAAGTCAATGATGACACCTGAGGCAGAAAATACCCACAGACACAGAGAAAGTATGAATTTGACATGTTTAGCCTGTTCAGAAGTTAGAAACTATCAATTGTACATGCGTAACGAGTAGCCAAGGTTAATGCTGGTTGGTTTCTTCCGGAGTGGGGTCGTGTGTTTGGAGCACGATAGCTCAGTGAAGGTACAAAGAGATCGAAAAGAACCAATCTCCAAGTGTTTGGGGGGGGGGGGGGGCACTCCTGGCCCCGGTCATCTCTGTCCCAGGCTAAAGTGTGGCCCGAGGGTTTTTCCAAAATAAAATGGGGCCAGCTGCAACTCGAAATGTCACAGTTAAAAAGGCTCTAAAACTGCAGAGTAGAGTGGCTGCCAGTATGCAGATGTCTCTTTAGACCCACCCGTCTCTTTGAGGTCACTGGCTTTAGTGCGAGCCTGACGGTCCTTCGCACTGTCCCCTGCATGTGGCCCATCCTTGCAAGTGAAGATCATGAGCCTCTTGTGTGAGAGGCGGAGCTTAATGTCACTGTAGAGGTTGGAGCAGCACCACAGGGCATCTCCAAGTGCTGTCTCTCCACTGCCCATGGTCTCAGCCGCGAGCTGGGCACCTTTTTCCCCTCGCAGAGCGTCCACGTCCCGCACACACTTTGCACCTGTGGGAACATGTACGCACAGAGATCAGTGAGTTCAACCAGAATGACTGATGGCGAAGGAAAGATATACAAAGGCATTGATTTCTGCAAAAACATCATGCACTAAAATATCTTCATGTATTTTTTTTTTTTTAATTTAGAGTCTCACCAGGTTCGTCGAGGTCGTGGTAAACATACACGTGTTTGAAAGAGTTCCTGGGGTTCTTGCTTTGTTCCGTCCCATAGAAAACCAGTGCCACCAGATCCCTGTGGCTGCTAATGATCTTACTGGTGTACACACTGCGCACAACCTGAACAAGAACACAAAACACTCATGGTCATGAGACAAATGAGTGGAGGAAGACATGACCTTTTTCTACATTTAACTTTACGTTGAGATAGGGTTAGGTTTAACGACACTGCTCCAATGTATACATAACATTTAAGATATCCTCATCATCTTTGTTATAACTAGGATGATCATTTGATTATATGTCCAAGCAGTTTCAACATACAAGGTACAATAAAGAAGCCTGTTGTAACACAAGGGACAAAGATAACTGGTCATCTCACCTGCATCGTCATGTCAAAGTTAGAAGGCTGTCCATCCTCTCCTTTGATGAACATCTCCTTGGAGGCATCGACCAAAAAAACCAAACTGTCCCTTCCTGTGATTTTGTAATCTCCTAAAACAGACACACAGTTTGTTTCAAGTTTTTTTTAAATTTTTTTTTACTGTGCGGCATGTGTCAAACTTTTAGCTAAATGTGGCCCGCGAGATCATTTTATGTGGCCCACGAGATCTTAAAGTCATATAACTGACTAAGTAAAAGTCTAAAGTTTACATCGTACATGAAGTCGAGTGAATTACACATGACACTTTTTATGTGTAGCAACTTATTCAGCGTCTATATAGATGAAACATGTATGGAAATGCATAACACAATAGTTGTAACTAACATGAATAATAAATCAATAAATAATAATCGAATATGAGGGTATTTACAATTAAATACAGATATTTTGTAATATGTTAAATGGTAATCACATTTAGCTCCACAAATAAAGCTGGCCCCTTGAGAGCAACCATAATGCTGATGTGACCCTTTAAAGGGCCAGATAGTCTTTACTGTTGATATTTGGTAACACAGTGTTTCCCCTGCCCACCATATTCGTAAGGATTTCATCTCACCTCCAGATTGCTCTTCTTCCTCCTGCTCTTCCTCCTCATCCTCATTGTGGTAGTAGGCGTTCCACTCAGCCATTGTCACCGCTGATAGAATATTGAAAGTAAATTTTAATATTTTGTTTGTCAAATTGTTAAAGATAGTGGGGTACGGGCATTGCTGTCTCCATGTAGACAGCATTACACCAATGAAATGTTATCACGGTATGTTTTTGCGAAGTATATGAACTATGCTATCAACTTTATCCAATCAATAAGTTGCTAGCTAGCTTAGCTCCAAATTAGCCACAGCACATTTCATGAGGTTTTGGGGACGTTTCATAAAAAAATGTATATATCTAGCTTGCACAGCAAACTGCATGGCTTTGAAACAACAACAAATCAAACACACGCAGTCCATTTGCTCAAGGGAACTTACGGAAGCGCTCCTCTCACGCAGCTCACAAACCTGAACAAGTGTCTTTTCAATGGCTGGCGCCGCCAGGAACGGGAGCGAGCACGTAAATACGTCGTAAGACACGTCTTGTCGTCAATTGGGCGCATGACAGCGTCTCAGAGTGATTGGCCAATCGGAGTGAGGAGGATAGGATTTGCGGATGCGGAAGTCCTCGTCCCCGGAAGAAAACAAAACCTCTCCATGCTTCGTGACTGTGATGTTGTTGTTTATTGTCATACAGTGACACAGCACCACCGGTCAGCACTACAGGTTGTCACCGCGATATTCTTAAAAAAAAAAACTTTTAATAATATTTCTAAGTTCAACGAATTTTTATATTTATACAATATTCACACACGTAACAGTTACACCGGTACGCTGTTACTTAAAGTTTGAGCGCTAAGCCGGTAAACTAGCTAGCTGGCTCGGTGGGTGTGAGTCAGCTGAAATTAGGAGAGAGTTTGAGGTAGTTGTGACTTCTTGCTACCATGGACCAACCCGGCTCTTTTCCAGTTAAACTGTACATCTACGACGTGTCCAAAGGCATGGCCCGACAGCTGAGCCCCGTCATGTTAGGTAGGTGAGTCTCTGATGAACTGAACACCGCGGTTTAGTGCTACCGGGCCCGCAAGAGAAACCAGGAAAGAGCGGGGACGATACTTAGGCCCATGACATGAATGGAGCACAGGCTTTTCTGCTAACTTGATAACATGTTGGCTTTATGTATTTTTCATAACCAAATGTTTATATTGACAGTTTAATTCATTAGAATTCATTTGATTAAGTGCAAAAATTCTTCTTTTTCACAGGGAGATATATCGATGGGATATGGTGAGTGCAGCCTTTTACTGTTCTTACACTAACACTCTCACTCGTACTAATATTAATAATAATTTATGTAAACTGTTTTTTGACCAAGGATATGTACGTAACTCTAAATGTTGATATAGGACAGATAAACAAATAACTACAAGTTAAAGTAAAACACAAATGCAGAGCAAATAAACTAAATTGCACATTTTCTTTGCACTGTTCGGTTTAAAATAAGAATAGTTTCATCAGCAAAGTCTGAAAACTAGTTTTCTTTTAATGTTCATCTTGGTCAATAACTCTGACCAACAAACAAATTGGTCAGACAAATCCTCTAACTCAATGCCCCGTTTCCTGTTGTTTGCTGCAATCATAGTTTTATAGTAAATATGTGTATTTGTGTTCCAGGCACACAGCGATCGTGGTCCATGGGAACGAGTATTTCTTTGGTGGACAAGGCATCAGCTGTTGTGCACCTGTAAGAATCAGCTTCATCTAACTAACGCAGACCAAGCAAAGGTCTTAGTGAAGAATGTTGAGATAAAGGTGCACGCTGAGGTTTTGTGTGGCGTTATAGGGCGGCACCCCTTTAGGTGGACCTGACTCCATCGTGGACCTCGGCAACACTGAGGTTCCTGAAGAGATCTTCATTGAGTATCTGACTTCATTAGGAGAATCGACCTACAGGTAACAGCTCAGACTCTCCTGATACTTCAAATAGAAAATTCTAAAAAAATTCTGTAGTAGAGTACGAAATTATTACAATGATGTTTTTATAGGTAAATCATCTGAATGTATGAATTGTTGTTTTCAACAAACTAAACACCTTGTTTAAATCATAACTGGAAGCTTTCATAAATTCTCTGACCTGTTTGGAAGAGAAATGGTCTGTGAGGAGTATTCAGCTGCAGCCCTGCAACCTCACCACTAGATGTCACTTAATCAGATTAGGTCTTTAGCAACTAAAAAAAAAAAACAATAATGGAAACAATTGTAGAACAAATACTTAAATACTCCACTACCTCTTCATATATACTACACTTATTACTACTATTGCTGAATGATACGATTATTTTAAAGGGGCAGAGTGTAAGATTTCAGTCTTTTTTTTTCAATTTTATCTATAGAAACAGAATTCCAAAAAGTTTTTTAGACACTTTTACAAATGTATTATCACCGTAATGTATGACTTACCTTTACCCTAAAATGAGCCCTTTAATGTGTATTGGACATACTAAATAATCTTAATCTTTTGATTTTTGATGACCACCGAGGGCTACCACAGGTTCTCCTGCATGCTCATACTGGAGGCTGGAGGTGATGAATACAATATGCAACTTTACCAGTAGATGGCACCAAATCTTACACACTGCACCTTTAATATCAAAATCACGTATTTCTCAATTTACATTAAAAAGTCATAAATTGATGAAATGAACTGAAAACAACTCTTGAATTCCTGGCACAGTAGCTTGTGATGGAATTAAAGTAACATCATAGTAAAAAATATCTGAATCTCATGTTCACCTGTTCTTCCTGTTATCTCTCTGACAATGTGTCTCCATCCTTTTTTCCACCTACCCTCCTCCGCCCTGTCTGGCCTCTTCCCCTGAATTCGTGTTTCTGTCACAGGGGCGACAAATACAACTTGCTCGAGCACAACTGCAACTCTTTCAGCTGTGAAGTCGCTCAGTTCCTAACCGGCAAAACCATCCCATCGTACATTACAGACCTTCCATCTGAAATACTGTCCACGTGAGTCAATTCACCGCCATTCGCACCGTAATGCTCTGATAGAAATGCTCATATTTTTCTCTTGATCTCACTTTCCGTCTTTGTTGCATGTTAATATTTACTGATGCTTGTTCAAATTCTTCAAAACAAATAGCATTTCACTACACAGTAAACAGAGTCCCAGCATGTTGGGGCTTTGTCACGGCATGTTCTGTCGTGGTTTCTCATTTTCTACCTCATCACAGTTCTCCAAATTCAGAGTTTACCCTCTGTCAGCTAATGCACACATCTATTAATCCATCCACAAGTCAGCACAACAACGTAGAATGGTAAATGAATGGACATTATCCCATATTTTTGAGTCTAAGATTCCATTGGAAACACCAAGTTGTTTTAGAGCACACTTGGCTCTAAACTCTGCATTAGAGCAATTAACTATGGCAGATTTAGGAACTTAGGTTTCCTGCATCACAAGAACAAAATAAAATCTTGACCTAGAATTGCTTCCTCCTCACCAGTACAGCTTTGAGTGCCAGGGCACAAGTATGAAATATTAGCTACCATATGAGTATACTGTATATGATCTGGGTAGTGAACTGTAGTGAATGTTGTTGTCGAGAGGTTACTGAAGACAGCCTGCAGAGGCCGCTGTTGGCCCTGGTTTGACAACATATAAGCCTTATCCTATATTCAAGTTAGATACAGATCTGTTTTATCCAGATCTACTATCCAGTAGTTTTTGCCAGAACCTGCTGTTCCTGCTGAACCCGCAGGAAGTGAAATCCTTCCCTGGTGGAGGCAACAACATCCTCTCCAAATGTGTTGGTCTGGTAAATACACGAGCTCACACCTCCTCTCCCTCCCTGTGCATCCGTCTCAGGTGCTCACTTTTGCTCTCGCTCGATGTTTCTATTTGGATTCCCGCCTCCCCCTCTTTCTCCCTCACATACTTTCATGTGTTAAGACTTCCTTCTTTTGATCTCAACACCTCTGTCTGCTTTCTTCCCCCTTCAGGCCGTTTGGCCAGGCGCTCCGTCCCTTACTGGATTCCATGGCCATGAATCCTGGAGGCAGCAACATAAACGGACGGCGATAGACAGCGACCTGTTCGTCAGTGCAGATATTTTCATTCAAAGCACTTGGGTGAGAGGGGGGATCAGGTCAGACCTCCAATATTGAAATGTTGTCACACTCTTACCAGCTGCCATCCTCTATGTTTTAGGCTTTCATGTGTCTTTCTGTCTTTTTCAAATATCCTCATCCTCATTATTTACTGAGGTGCGTTATTGCCGCAGTTTGATGGTCACAGACAGATGCGGTGTGATCATATCTGGAAAGGTGGCAACTTCACTTATAGCTGCTAAATACACCCAATGAGGTCTGACACGTTGTTCATTAGAATATTTATTTGATAACCAGGACCAGCCCTAACTTCACCAGCACTATACCTGCAAAGCCTGATTCCTCATATCATACTTAAGACTCAACAGTCAGTGGCCTTAGTCTTCCGCGTCAGCCTCAAGTTTGATGTCACCGTATTATCTCCGTGCGGTCGTTCATGTCAGCTGCATATGGTTTGAAACTTTCCATGCACAGCACTCAAGGTGTGAGCCTGTTGTGATTCGTGGGGCTGCTGCTAGTTGCATTGTATCACAATTCTCCTGATGTTTGCAAAGTTAATCTGCAATCCTAAAATGGGGGTTAATGGGTTTTATAATGTCTTCGGGTTTTTTTTATTTTTTACAACCCTTTGAATTGAGTTACAGTTAGTAACTGATTTGACAGAACCATCTGGCTCGGTATCCAATGAAACACGAAACAAATTGATTAATTGATTAAGGTATTGTGTTCAACAATTGCTCAGATTTGAGTCCATTTTCGAACGTGACGTTCACACGAACCTACAAGACCAAAGTGTGACTGAAGTAACACATTTTTTGCTCAGTCTCTGCAGTGGACTGAGAGCTGAGGGTCATTTGAATGTAAATTGAGGAGAGACTCAGGTATGTGGATAGTCAACACTGTCATTTTATGTTTTGATTCTTCCTTTTTTTTAAAAACTTTGTGTGGACTGTGGACTCAATTTAGCTCTTGACCACATTCGCCTGAAGAGTCACAGTAAAGGTAAAAGTGTCATCTATCTGATGTTTGTGAGAATGTCCTCTGACACAGCACATCGGTGCAGGTTGATGAAGACACTGCTCAGCACATGCGTATAAGAGAAAAGCCCCATAGCTCTCAATATGACTGTTGCCCCTTTTTGTCACGTTGCCACTTATCAGATGTTTACCTTGTCTAGGACCACATGCTGATTCACGTATGGACTCGAAAATGAGAATTGTCAATCACATTTCTGCGCCCGCACAACCCTAAAAAGAGCAAATACAAAGAGTATTATTGATCACTCTGATGATCACTTCAGCCTGGAAGTGTGAACATAGCCGTAGTTAAAATGTATGAATTAATATTATAGCACATATCTGCTACTGTTCATTCTTTGTATTTGAAATGATTGTTGTTTTAGACACGGGACCAATCATTTGTTCATTTGTGTGTCTGTCACTTCCTTTATTAGTGACAGTTCCAATTAGAAAGCTGTTCTAGGACTTCTGTCAAAAAATTGTTGGGGTGTTTGTGTAGTTTGCATTTACACAACTCAGCCAGACAGTATATTATAAGTGTAGGTGTCACACCAAAAACCACGTCCCTCATTACAGCCATTCATCTCCTGTATGGAAACATACAGTGTTGCTGCCATCCAGTTGTTTCCTTCATTCGTTCTCAAATGACACAATCTTTTTGTGTGATCCATTCCTGTTGAATCTCTTTCTATATATCACATAATGGAAGCTATTCCACATTTTTATAGCATATTGATCTATGATGTTTAAGGCTAAAATGAAATGAACAGTCTTTATAGGATGTGCATTTATTGAGGTCATCAAACGAGATCTGAATTTTGAAAAATAAAATATTAAATACAATCTCATTTTACTCCGTAATCTGTGCGCTTACTAACCATTTGTTAAAAAGTGAATGGAATTCCTGTTTCGTCACCTACAACTAACCTTACATACTCTACTATGCAACGCTAAATATAACCACATTGCTGTACATGTGTACCATAATGCAATAACCTTCTGGCTTTATGCAACAAGTATAAAAAGTGGAATTTTAGATTTGTAGAGAGGAACCCGAATAAACTTCAATCTTCAACACATTAAATAATATCCCTGTGTTTTTGCAATTCAAAATGTAAAGGAACAACATTTTTGGAGACCCCGCACTTCAATTGACTGGAGACATCGCGATACTGTTCACCTTAAAATGCAAATCTAAGCCGTTAATGTTTTGTATATATTTGTATGTTTTCATGGTGTTGTCCCATTCAGGATACTTAATGTACTCTCAGAAGCTGCCACAAGGTGGCACCACTTGCACCGTGGTGACAAGTCTCGGGCAGTTACTCGGAGGTGTGTGTATTTGTGTCAACACAGACAATTCCTCCTGTAAATGTGATCCAGTGGACACATGGATGTGCGCTTCACATTCCAGCCGGAAAACTCCGAACTGAAAGTAAGAATCTGATATTCTCAGGGAGAGTTTTGGACTTTGTAGTTGACATAGTCAGGTGTTGACTGCAGGTCAGTCGTGTATTTGCCCTGGTGGAACGTCTCCTTTATACAAACACAGCAGTCTGTTTTTTTTGTTTGTTTTTTTGCAATTATTTTTTAATACTTCATCTTCAGGAGTGGCTTCAGTTACCAAACAATCGTCTGCAAAGAACATCTCAATAACATTTAGGGTATAAATCAGTGGTTTTAAGTAGAAGTACAGATACAGTATTTACAACGTATTGTTTTTGCTACATACTGCATATCACATCAAAACACTCTTATTCTTCTTGGCTATCATATTTATACATGTACAGTATCTATAGTTGATGATGACCCGCAGAGCTTCATATCGTCCGAGAGACACCATTAAACAAACACCTCCGTCTGGTCTGCGCATGACATCACAACATGCACACACAAAATCAACGACTCATCAAATTCCCACTCGTCTCTACCGACGGTTGCACAAACCCCTATTTATTGGTCACTGTCATGTAGTTACACGTAGTAGATAAGCAGAAGTTGAGTCAACTTCTCGGCTCTACACTTGTTCTGGCCTACATACGGTTGAGGGAGCGTTGGGGAACTTTCTAAAAACCTGTTTGTAGTGACACCTGTGGCAACGACGTGAAGTGCAGTCAGCGCGTGGTTGCTCGCCCGCGCCGCTAGACTCGCACTTGACGGGCACGAGTGAGCATTTACTCTAATTACGTTGTCACACACAACACCCGCCTACTCTGTGGCTAATCCGCCACAGCTGCCCTCCAGCTAACGCGGCTCGACTAGCGGAGCTAAATGTGGTGCCAGCCACTGAGCTCTAACCTGGGGTCGAGCACCGAGCACCACTGGTGGTTGTTTGTTTGTTTGTGTTCTCCATCTCTGAGCTATTACGCACTGTCGGAGCGAGCTCGCATGTCAAAGATGCTGCTGGCACCATGGGCGGGAGCTCCTGGACGTATCACGCGCGCCACAGTGATGCCATTTTCTCAGGAAATCACGACTCGAGTCACTTCACGTAATTACTCTAAATCAAAAGAGTTGCCTAGTGCACCTTTAAAGACCTCCTCTATTGCACTGTAAAAAAATTGCACACATCAGCTAATATAGAAAGGTTTCGTGTTAATGGAGTCATCAACAGATTCTCTTGAAATCTTACATTACCATAAATACTCTTAAAATAATCTAATTCAATAAGCCCTTATTTAACCAAAATATAGATAGGAATTTCAATTAAATAGGTCTATTTACATTATATTCATAAATAAAGCAGAGCACAGGATCTTTCAGATGAACTTGACACAAAATGGAAACAAAAAACAACAACAATCGAAACACACGTCGAAATGCATCTTAAATTTGTGAAAAACGTTTTAGCTACAGAGGGAGAGAAAATGCTCGATTTTTTTTTTTTATATAAAGAGAGAAAAAGAAGCAGAAGCACTTGTTCACAGCGAAGGACTAAACCACTATTGCTTACGAAAACTGATTGTATCAATCGTCCGATGCTGGAGAGCGTTTCCTGCTTCCAAAGATTTAGAGGGAACGATTCCCAGGATGCTTTGCTGCCGTGGTAATTAGAACGAGTTGTTTCAGGCGAGGTGAGCGTTTGCATCCAAGTGTGAGGGAGTGAGGGAAGGAGAGGAGATGAGGCCACTGACTCAGTTTCCTGTGTCACAGCATCAGCCATGAGGTCAGGTACGAACACGCCATCCACCGTCACACCACGGCTGTTGCATCACGTATTGATCATTAAAACCATGTTTGTTTGTGGGTAACCAATCGCTGCTGGTTTGGGGTGGGGTGGGGGTGGGGGGGGCAACAGTGACTGCTGCGCACTACACCTTTAATATGCAACATGCGCGTGAGGTGAACCCTGCAGCTCTCGTGTCTCATGAGACCGGGACACAAATAACAGTCGTGGTTGCTTAACGTTGAGTTCAGCTTTAAAGAAAATACTCTTGTTTTGCAGATCAGTGGCCGGTTGGGTCTGATCCATAGTTTCTCGTGGGAGGAGGAGCTTCTGAGTTTGATTTGGTGAAACATGGCGCGTTTTACGTGATGTTGTTTACGTAAGTGCAGTTCAGCCGCGCAAGTCTTTGTCAGCTTTCACGTAGTAACGCTGTTACAGTCAGCATCTCCTCCTGTGTGTGTTAAGCAAGAGAAGATTTTTGGTCTCGATGTTGCATCGGTAATAAAATTGAGGATGTAGAATTCAAGTAAGGCTGGGAAACAAAGTACTTTTTTTTTTTTAATCAATCCCAACCCATTATTGAATCAGTATTTTGGTAATTGAATAATATTAGTCTATTTAAAAAGCAGAGGGGGGCAGTGCGTGCACTGTGCTATCATGGCACACACGCTCCCTCTGTTTTCATTGGCATGTTCTGTGAAGATTGTCTAAGAATACATGTTGTTTTTCAAATGAACAAAAACATGTCGTTTTTTTTTTTGTCTTTGAATAGGATTCCTCAAGTAACTGAAAAAAACAAAAACAATAGAGAGATGAATTGATTTTTGAAATATCTGTTAAATGCTGCCTTACGTCAAAGACAGACCTTTGGGAATATATCCAACTACAAACTACGACTGTTGCTTTGATTGGGTGTTTGAAGAGATTGTCACGAAAGCTGTTTAGTGTCTCGTGGGTGAGCCACATCAGTTTGAAAAACTGATAGCGATTAGAAGCCATCTTTAATCGTGAACCAGAGGAGTTGACTTTGTGTATATGTGAATCTCCAAGTGCAGAAATGAGATGAAAATCAAAACTGTATGCTGTCCTCACTTCCTGTAGAGACAATGCAGTGACTTGCGTTTCTTGATTCACCATATGAACCATCCCCAAAGACAGATGAGAGAAAGATAAACCTGATGGCAGCTCCCCCTAAAGTGAAGCCACAGCGCCTTCGCCACCTGGTGGCTCATTGCGGTATAGCGCCTCAAACGTGTACCTTATTTATATAACTTCAAAAAATTTTTTTCCCTCTTGACATTTCAATTTCATTATCAAAATGCAAACAAAAAACAAAAAACAAAACCAAAACAACACAAAATGGCTGCCTGGCCACAACACTGGCTTGGATTGTTCAGAACCACATCTCACTTAAACCAAAGCATTGCATCACATCGACCTCTCCCTTGTTTGAGCACAAATCTACATATTCATCTACGCTTCCCTTCCCTCGGCTCCTCGGGGCACCGCAGACGTCAGCCCTCTCCAGCGCGTTCACCGGGAGCCGCTTTTTTTTTTTCGAACTGTTGCTCGCTGCTCGCCGCAGCAGCTCGCCGCGGTGTCCTCTGCTGTCCCGCTTCCGCGGACAAAAAGAGAAATGCGTAACGCTCCGGGCCTGGAAATGCCTCGGTGAATTCCCCCGCGCTGCTGCCCGCGGGCGGGGAAATTACACTCAGGCGTCCACGTGTCCACACTCCGTGAGTTCTGACCCAGACAGTTTGGGAGCGAGAGACCCAGATCCACAGTGACTCCTTTCTCTTCCTTCCCCCAAGGGAGGAAAACATGTGGCCACGCACGTTAAATTTTCTATTTTTCCCGGCGCTCTCTTCTCTTTCTCTTCTTTTCTAAAGAGACTCCGCCTCCGGCCCCTCGCGCCGTCCCCTCTCTGTCTTCCTCTCCATCTCTGCGGAGGGGACGGAGGCTGATGGGAGCTGACGTGATGGTGGCATTGTCCTCGCCGTTGACTTAATGCCTCCCCGGGGATGTTGTCCCTGTGTGCTCGGCCTGATGGCACAGAATTCAAAAAAACACTTGGTCGTGGAATGTAGGTGAGAGAGCGGGAGTGGGGATGGAGGGATGGAGGAGAGCGAGGAGCAAACGGCTGCGTGGAGGTAGACTGAGAGATGCGGCAGAGAGGTGGAGGTGTTTTTACAAGAAGAAGAAGAAGCAGAAGAAGAGGAGGAGGAGGAGGAAAGAACTGATCCAAAATGGAAACAGATCACATGGAGCTTTTCTCACGGTGTTTTGCCCAGATGAGATCCCGTTAGATATCCAAGATGATCTTTTATAGAAATGTCACTTTTCAGAACTTGACTTGATCGAGCTCAAAATGATGGATCATTTTTCATATTTTTTTTTCTTCATACAATAATCTGCACAGATGAGCATTTAGTTTTGTGCAAAATCTCTCAAATGCATTGCTGCCACTCTACCACGCAGCTTCCATACCTGAAAACATAAGCAAGAAGACAAAGTGATGAGATGGACCATCCCATCCCAGGCCTCACCTCCAATCACCTGTTTGCTTTTGTTCGCCTTTTGTTTCTATAGGAATTTCTTCTTTGATTCGTTTACCAGTGGCCCTGCTGTCAGTCTCCGTTGTAATTTAAAGATGGATTCTGGTATTTCTCAGTTTGCACCATTTGTTTATAAATGAAACTGTGGAGAAGAGAGGCGTTTACAACCCCTAGGTCCAATAGATCTCCGTTTGTTGAGACACGGCCGTTGGAAGAGTTTACTGTTGACCACAATGGCTTTCTTTTCTGCTGACATTGCATTTCAGTGGACCGAGGGCTCAATATTTGCCATTTTGACGATGACCTGAGAGCGACGCACAGCAACCTTTTCGACGTGTCTGTTTCTACGTACTTTATAGAATCAATGTACAAGAACCGTGTGAATCGCTGCTACTACCTGAGGTTGTGGCTCTACGGCACTTTACCCTCGCTCATCTGTTTCCTCTTCTTAAAACACCTCCTCTCATCTCCTACATCCGACTTTCGCTCCTCGCGTAACGTCCCTCACATTCTGGACCAACCGTCCGTCCCAAACTCCGGCGTTTAGCTCCAACACCAGAGCCGCGTGTTCGTAAGGTGTGACATCACAGCGGGCCGCTCTCAAACGGTCACCTCAGTCGCGCTGTGGGTGGAGTAGCTCTTGTGCCGGGTGTGGTGGTAATAGTTGGGGTGAGGCGGGTGTTGCCCCTGGACGCGTGGCCCGGGTCCCTGACCGCCCCCCCCTGCCGCCCCTCCGTACGCCCCTCCGTACGGGTGGCCCAGGAAGTCGGGCATGTTCTCGATGCTCTGCTGCCTGCGGGTGGAGTAGCCGTGTCTCCGGGTGGAGCCGTGCATGGAGGAGGAGGAGGCGGAGGAGGAGGAGGTCTGCCCGGGGGCGGAGGCCTGCCGGTGGACGTGGCGCCCGGTGGGCTCCCACACCTTGAAGGCGGAGCTGGAGAGGAGCGGGTGCGTGGTGGTCTTGGGCATGTGTGCGTGCTCCAGGTGGCTGGGGGGGATGGAGATGGAGAGCGGGGCGTGGAGGGTGTGGTGCGCAGGCAGCGGCTGGTGGTGGATGTACGACTTGTCCTTGGGCTGCACCGGCACTGGCTGGAAGGCGGGGGGCGCCACAGGCTGGTAGTGGGAGAAGTCCATGAGGGGGAAGCTCTTGTAGTAGCTGCGGGAGGCGCTGTCGGCTGTGACGGCGACAGGAGAGAAGAGAGCGTCAGAGAAAGTTACACATTTGCCATCGTTCACCCGCAGGGCGTGAAAACAACACCTGAGTTCAAGTCAACCGGACCTTTCCCTGTCACTTCTCTCACCCCCTTTAACAATGAGGTCACCAAAGCAAACACACGCGCTTATATGGCGCCTCTTCAAACTTGTTTATCCCGGAGAGTCGTTTTCAATTTGTCACAGTCTGTCGCTCGTCTGAGTCACAAACAGAAGCAGCCCGGAATGAACCCAACGCAGAGTTTGTCGTCGAAAGAACTCTGTCGACTGAATCGCACTTAATCCGCGATGCATTTATGGTCCAACCTCCCGGCTCCAAACCGTCCGTCGGCTGCTTCACTCGCTCCTCACAGTGCGTTGAGAAGCCGGGATGTGCAGGGATGTCAAACTCATTGTAGTCCGCGGGCCACATACGCCTCAATTTGACTGCGAGTGGGCCGGACCAGTAAAAAGCAAAGCATAGTGACCCGTAAACAACAAGCACTCCAAACGTGCCCCTTTGTTTGAGTGTGAAGTCGTCTCGCGGGCCAAACGGGACCACCTGGTGGGCCGGTTCTGCCCTCCAGGCTGATAGGTGACTTCGCCCGTATAGATCACTAAATCCTACACACTGTGCCTTTAAAGGGGCTTTCAAGATGAGGATCTTAAATAAGGTGCAACAAGGTATTAAGAAATGGAGACTCGGAGATTGCGATAGTTAGAATAAGTGGGTTGAAATCAGGGACATTGAACAGTGATGACATGACTCGATAAAAACAGAATGATTTAGATTAAGCTTCATTTAATGTCGCATGTGGAATCAAATCCAAATATTGCAATAATAGAGTTGGAACTTCTTTTTCGGGACCATGACAGAAAACATAATTCAAACTTGTACAGTTCAACCCATCATGAGAACAAATCATTGTTGTGTCCATTTGCCAAAAATGAACTGTCATGTCTCCAAAAGGTGTTTTAATTGGAACAAATATAAATACAGTATCTCGTTAGATAGGTGGTGAGATAAGAGAGAGAGAGAGAGAGAGAGAGAGAGAGAGAGAGAGGGCGGCGGAGGAAGGTGAGGATGAGAGGGTGTGTTTGAGAATGATCAAAGGGGAAAGATGGTGATTGGAGTATTTGTAGTTGGTGAATCCCCTCAGGCTGAATCTCTCCTCCGGCTGCGTAAAGGAGGCCAGAGGAGGAGGAGTGCGGAGGAGGAGGAGGAGGAGGAGGAAGAGGAAATCTGAGGAGTGTAATGGAGACGATGGAGGTGAGAGTGTGTTGGGCTGTGGAGACATAGCAATGAGGGTTTATAAATACCCCCTGCCCTGAGTCCACTCTCTGTGTGTGTGTGTGTGTGTGTGTGTGTGTGTGTGTGTGTGTGTGTGTGTGTGTGTTGAGCGTGAATGTCACTGAGGGTTATTTAAATAAACTAAACTCTGAGGTCATCGCTGCCAGCTCCATGGCCACACGAACCCTAACCTTGTTTCTGCATGTGCTGTTTCCATTTGACTCTCAAAAAGGTTTACGCTCAAAAAAACACACATCTTTTATTCAAACACCTCAAACTGAGACAAGGCAAAAACCTCAAGAGGGAAATATTCATTCATCTCAGGACTGTGTCCTGATTCGAGAACATTTGCATCAGCAAAGTACTCTGTGATTCCGAATAATGCAAAGAAGTGAAAAATGAAGGATTCGATTGACAGGTGACGGTAGTTTGAAGGTTATTATTAAAGGTGCAGTGTGTGAGATAAAAAGGTTGCAAAACCATTATATATCCACATCGTCGTGAATTTAGAATCACCTAAATGTTATTTTTTCCTCATTATCCTTAAACGAGTCCATGAATATTTACATGTTGTTGCCGCCATGTGTTTTTTTTTCCCCTGTTTTTTTTGTGAGGGTGAGGTGATGGATGCACCATGCAACTTCACCTCTAGATGTCTCCAAATCGTACACGCTGCACCTTTAAATGAAGGTTCAAAAACATTTGAGCATGTCTATCTAAATCTACTCTGCAGTTTGGTTCCATAATAGCCACAGATTAGCTTAAAGACCATGGCGTTAACGAAGTTCATAGAAAACCTCACGACTGCACCTCTGCAGGTATTTGACCCGTCACGGGGGGGGAAATCAGAGTGACCGCAGTTCCTGTTGGCTGTTCCGGTGAGCAGCTGCACCCCCTGAGAGAAAATCACCATCCGCTCAGCCTGAATCAACAGTCGTACAGAAAGATTACTCTTGGACATTTCGGGACATGGCAAAGCAACCTAGAACATGGAGTTATTGCGGAAAGCTTGGAAAGTTTCCGAGGTAATTCTCCGTATAGAAATGATTAGCATTCCACGTCCCGAGGATGAGACTCAGCCATCGACGTCTCCGCCTCCGATGCCTCTGACTGCAGCTTTAAGCTTCCACATCCCGGCTGCTCAAATGAGTGTTTGCCAGCCAGTGTTTGAAATCGACTTCTCATTACTTGACAGGTGACTTAAGGGGGGAGTTCTGAATTGTTAAAGTGCTGCTGCAGTGCCCGTGAGCAAGCGGCTGTGGCTCTGATGCTAAGTGGTGCAGATTTGATGGGACCTGTGGGCGGCAGATCCTCAAGGTGCGTAAAAGACAGTTGTTGCTGGAAAAGGAAACTCGTGCTCCACGGACCCTCCACAGATTAGAGGTTAAAACGATCTACCTTGACACGCTCACATCTGCCTCTGGCTCTCTGTTCGCAGATTATCGTGTTCTGACGGGTCGCCTGCAGTTCTGCACGATATTATACCTGCTACTGTTCAAGGACAACAACGTGTGTGTGTGTGTGTGTGTGTGTGTGTGTGTGTGTGTGTGTGTGTGTGTGAGTGTGACTTTGGCTGCTCTGATATGTTCTGTACAGTCACCTGGTGAAACGCCTGCAGCCTGTTCCCTCTGCTGTCGCCACGTTTACATGTTACATCACAGATCGCTGACAGCGCACCATGAGGCCGCAGAGGGAATATAAAGCAACGATATCCACACACTGTTTTCAATGTGAAACAAGCTTTCAGGAAGGAGTTGTGTGGATTGGACCAATCAAATCCCATCTCACTTTCCAGTGTGTGAGATTTGGGAGCTGAGTTGGAATGTGGAATCATTCCAGTGATGGTGATTACCTCATTTGTTGTTTACACTGTCCTAGAATGGGCCCTTTGTATTGACATCACTCATGGGGCCTCGCCACGGAGGCCGCCATGGCGCACTACAACCCTGAGTGGACCGAATACTCACCTCCTGAGTGTTGTCGTATGTTCCCCTACATGCTTTTTGCTTTGCAACTTCATCAGCAGATGTCCCTGAATCCTATACAGACTGTACTTAAAGAATAATGACAGGGATCAATGTCCATAAACACAAAACCAGGAAATGGTCGTGGTTTTCCACAACTCCACCGAGCACTAGTTAGCGAGCGGTAGGTCCGATGCTTTTTTTTTTCCGCTCCAAATGCTCATTATAAAAATAAAAATGTGCAGGTTTGCTGTAGTCAAACTAAAGTAAAATAATGACTTGAAAGACTGGTCATTAAGCTTTCATGTTTGCATCAGTGGCTCCTCTGCGCAATGAATGCATGTATTTATAATAGAGGTCTGACCTTGGCAGTGACCTCTGCTGTGAAGTTGCTGCTGCTGTTGCTGTTGTTGTTGTTTCTTTGATCATCAACACAACAAAGGTTCGACTCATGACTTTACTCGGGAGCAGCCTCGTGTCAGTGGGAACACTGAGAGGTAACGAAGTTGAAGAGCGGTTACACCGCAGTGACAGACAGGAAACACCGGGGGCTCCTCTTTAAGATCAACTCTCCGTTTACCAAGAGGTGCAGAGACGCCCGTCAGCCGGCCGCCTCCTGCGCTGTCACTCTACTGTACTTTAAAAGGTTACTGTGTCGGCTGGAATCAGCATCATAGTGTGTGTGTGTGTGTGTGTGAGGGAGCGACTTACCCACAGCTTTGAGGGAGGTGTATTTGTTCAGTCCCACTGAGTTGTGGTTGCTGTGCGGACGCGGAAGCCCTTGTCCAAACGGAGCGTTGTTCAGATGGTACTGCTCTGGTGGGAGAAAGACGAGGAGAGGCGGAGTCAGTCAAACCAGTCTGAGTCGAAGAGAATGCACTTGAACGCACAGTGCAGAGTTTAATGAAGTCATGAGCGGGACCTCGTGCTCCCCCCTCCTCACATCTGGCCCCGGCGGACCCTTAATTGTTGTTGTTTACCCTGATTATTTTCAACACGGTTCAGATGCCCCCTTAACAATCTAATGAGGCCGTTTGAAGGGTTGACCGCAGTCGGTGAGCTGTCAACGTCCGTGAACCATGGACCTAGAAATATGGTTTGTTTCTCGGGGGGGGCTCTGCTGATGAGATCGCGGTTCGATCCTTGTTTGTTTGTGCGGTTGTTGGTTGGTCTGTTTGGTCGGTCGGTCGGTCGGTCGGTCGGCCGGTCGGTCGGTCGGTCGGTCGGTCGGTCGGTCATGTGATGGCCGTTTGGGCGAACGCTTGGCGTGTTAGTCGGTTGGTTGATTGGAGGATGGGGTTGCCGGTTGAGGTTGAGTTCAAACTACTGAACGGGGTTCTGTGAAACCAGATTGGAGCGTGTGGTTGACACAGTGTGGATGCGCACAAAGGAACAGATCCCAGTTTTTCTATGACAACACAAGAATGATCTTTTTTGGACACCGTCTTTACATTTTCTCTCGAAACGTTCACGGATGCTAAATGGAAAATTCAGTACGTGGAGATGTCGGAACTTTATTAGTCAGCAATTTAGTTCGGATCTGGAGGAAAGTCAAGCTGATTGAAACGTGGTGTGTTCAGGGGACGAGTGCATTTAAAAAAAATATAAACTGACGGGTAACTCTTGTCAGGTCGCCGCTATCATGTCCGGCCGCCTGTTGAATCCGAGCCTCGGCGCTCTGCCCTGTTTGTACTGGGAGTCTCGGATGTGCGCTGGAAGTGTCGCACGGATCACGGATTAGTTTAAACGCACCTCCCTTCCTCCCCGAGGCCGCTGCGTTTGTGCGCGGCGGCGGCGGCTCAGACCGCGATGGCCGATCAGTCTCGTGCTAAATGAACTGAGGTTCATGAACAATGGAAGAAACTGGCTGCGAGAGCGAAGCCCTGGCTATTAGCGTTAATGAAGTCCACTGATGCAGCCAGCGCACTGCATGTCAGCCCACGGGAGTAGATGGACACACATTCAGCGCTCACGAATTTTCACACACACACACACACACACACACATGCGCGCACGCGCACGCACACACACGCGCACACGCAATGCTTCATCGGGAAAAGAGAATGAAAATCAGTGATATTTACCTCATAATCATCAAAATATCTGTGGCACATAAAGCGCGTGTGTGTGTGTGTGTGTGTGTGTGTGTGTGTGTGTGAGAGAGAGAGAGAGAGAGAGATAGTGTGTCTATACACGTGTCAGTGCCTTTGTGACATTGACATTTCTTTCAACTGAATGAAAGAGTAAAGTGTATTGATTCACTTGCCAATTTGATTTACCTTATATAAATCTCTCTCGCTCTGTGCGTGTGTGTGTGTGTGTGTGTGCGTGCGTGTGTGCGCGTGTGTGTGTATCACAGTGTCAAATAGGCCACAGACCATCAGAACATCTGTGACTGTCCACACTAACAGAGGTGTACACCACCTCTGAATGCCAATAACCACACACACACACACACACACACACGCACACACACGTATACACACACACACGGTTCTTAAATCTACTGAAGGGGAATATGACGGATGCTCCGGTGGAATAAATCCAAACATTATGCAGAAACCAGGAGGCGGAGAGATGTCATGAGTCTTTACTGTAACAACGTTTGGAGGCACAACTCTGAGCCTCTACCTTAATAACACACATGCACACTCACATGCGCACACACACGCACACACACACACACACACACACGCACACACACACACACACACACACACACACATGTAATGTGTGAAACATCTCCCCACCTAATCAGCTTAAACTACAGAGCACAGCCCAGTGATAATTACTGTGCGCGTGTGTGTGCGTGTGCGTGTGTGTGTTTGTGTGTGTGTGTGTGTGCGCGCGCGCGCACGTGCACACCAACACAGACCATTTCTTACAGTATATGTAATCCAGCAGTCCGGACCTCTCAGCATGGACCAGATTAGTGAATTTACGAGAGAGAGAGAGAGTTCTTTTTCGTCCTGGTATCTTCATCATCATTATCCTCA